>KB295623.1:614170-662695 GCA_000328365.1 Capitella teleta | reverse complement strand
AGTTGTTCCTTCGAGGTCCGTCTTGGACGTCCTTAGGATTTATCTGGATCCACAACCGGAGTTCTTGGAACAGATGCAAGAAAATGGGCTCTTAAAAGAAGAGGAAGTTTTTGTACTGAAGGTTAGTTATACCATCTTTGTGTGTTACATGCAATTTGTATTCAGGCATTTGAATATTTAACAGAGATATAATCTTTAGAAGTGGATTGTGGTCAAATTTTATTTTAGATATTGTCATATTTTATTTGCCGTCGACCAAATATCCAATGGGTATTTAGTTGGAATTAAGCATTTGGAGCATCGAGTAGCCGCAGAAAAGTTATTTGCTTACATTAAAATAGTTTCTAATTTACATATAAATAATAAATAGGGTAATTTAGGAAGACACAAATGGGGATTCCAAGTCTGCATTTCAGTGCAATTTCAATTGTTTCCCCCTGATCATTGATGAGTGTGTAGTACTCTGTACTATGTAATATGCCTAACTACAATAATTAAACTGAATATGAATAAGTTAACAACTATTCAAACATGACAATAAACATTAAACATTTATTCACGAAAGCGATAATGGATTTCTCAGAATAACCATATTATGGCATATACTTATTTGTGAAATTTAATTTTCAAGACAATTGTGGATTCATTCTGTAATGCATGTTTAGTTTTCAGGCAAAATAAGGGTAGGCCAATTGTGACTTCACGGTCTATTCAGTGCTCGCGGCTACATCACTGCTAATTGCGCTAATCGGGCGCCAGGGGAGAAGACAGCGGTCAGCAGGGGTCAAGGGGTCAAGGACCATTGTTGTTAGAGCTTTGTTGTTTTTGAGTGGGCGTAATTACGTAATTAAATATTTACCCATCTACATCATAGAGTACATTACATCATAGAGTATTGGTTCAAAGACAATCACATAACTGACCATATTGGCAGAAAGGCATATAAATGCACATGTATTAGTGGTCAGAGAGTAAGAGGTGCTGAGTAAGAGTGAGAGTAAGAGTAAGAGGGAGTAAGAGTGGGCGTAATTACTGTGTGGTTGATATCTACTTCGCATTGCAGACCTATTGGGTAATTATGTCCATGGTGATTAGGTTTATTCATTGCAAGACACGCTCATCAATCATGGATCACATGCAGATGCATTTATGAAGAAATTCTTATTGATTACTCATTGATCAGATCAACATCATCCCCCGGGCATCGAACCTCTGATTCAGAGAATGAAGCCCACACAATTTAACCTACTGTTCACTTTGGTAAAAGTTAGGAAATGATTGTGGTGAATTCAACTGAATTAGGACATCTGATTGTTTTGAAATAGTAACCGATGATACAGGATGCATCCCAAAAGACAAAAAACGCCTTTTGACTGACATATTTTTAGACAATACGCTTGCTCTGGGCTAATGCTTAGATACATGTATATCGAATTTGAGAGTTTAAAATCTCGCTTTCTTCTCGCGTTCGATTTCAGACTGTGGTGACGTGACTAAAGTAATTCTCCTGTTGTTAACAATGGGAGCCGTCGAGTGACAAGATTTTTTAGCAGTTCTTGTATCGGCTCCTCCCGATGAATGGGGTGGGCCGGGCGTAGCAAGTTAATGACTGCTGATTGGAGATGCGTTCACGCTTGACCGCTCACCCCTCGTTAATATAGCCGATGCTGCCCTCTCTACGTCATTCTGTTTGCAACGCTCGCTTGAGAGAGGGCAGTATTTGGTAAGGGTTTTTTCGTTTTCATTTTCCATGTACGAATATATATTTTTCGTTTCAAGAGCATCGCATTTCACGGAATAAATATTACTCATGCCATTTTGCTAGCGTTGCTTACAGTTCTCATAAAAGAAATCTCGCACTCATCTCGTTTCAAGCCTGAGCAAGAAGTTCATATTTTAATTCGTCTTGACTCTTGAATATCATTCACAGTTGACCAATTAAAAAAAAGTATATTGTTAGTAAAAAAAGTCCATATATATAATTGATCTAGAAAGGTTCCAAAATGAATCTCTTCTTTAATAAAAAGTTTCAAGAGGTGAATATCTGGTTTGACATTCAGTCAATATTTAATGAAAGTCAGAGAGCGATGTCATGAGTCTTGAGGACAAAAAGATCAAGGAAGACTGACAAGGTGCCAATCACTTGTGAATATGGATTATGTGATTCAGAAAATGCAAGGAAATGGTGTCAATTGATATTCTTGTATGTTGATTATTCCGTGAGTTTTCCTTCAGTCACAAAATGACATGGGGTAATATTGAATGAATAAGCACAGTCACAACTGCTTTTTAGTAGTATTAACCATTTAATAGAAGGCTTATTTATTCTCAGAAAATAAAATCTTGACAAATTGGTCTAATTATTCGGATTGGTCATTTTGAATTTTGTTTCAGCATGCAGTGAATTTAATCCAACGTAAAATTTTCGACAGGCTCTGCCGTGGCCATCCAATAGGAATGAGTTGATGCAAATCTTGGTGAAGAAGCCATGGTCAAAAGCAACGTTCAACTCCCTATGTGCAGTACTTGAACTTACTCACGAAGGAATTCTGGCCAAAACCTTGACCGAGAAGGCTGATGAAATTATTCCAGGTAAGTGCATTACATAAATAATGCATGTTAATCTAATTAATTTCCCTCTCAGATGCACTGGAATCGGCAGAGGCTGAGGCAGCTATCCCAGTTATAACGCCCACTAAAACAAATGGAATAAACTTGCATGAGATCAACTCTATCAACATCACACTGAGAGATAAAGACGAAGAGCTACGAAAATTAAAGAAAGAGAAAGAACAGCTACTGCAGAAATTAAATAATCTCACAAGACAGAATATTGAATATCAACAAAGATATACTGTTCTAGACAAGACTGTCTCTGATTGGCTTGCGGGACTAGAGTTGGAACACGCTCACGATGATGTCGGCTCTTCATTGGCTGAGCTTAAATTTGAATTAACCAATCAGAAGTCAGGCTTGGCGAACATGGAAGTTGAGAAGCGGAAGCTCCGTGGATCACTCAGCGAAGAGCAGAGAGGGAACGAAATGCTAACGACCCAAAACAAAGCACTGACGACAGAGCTTAATAACCTCAAAATAGAAATGGCAACATTGATAAAAGAAAAGAAAACACAGACAGAAAGCTTGAAGAATGAGCTTCAAGACGAGAAAAACAAGAGGCAAAAATTGGAAAGAAATATGAAATTCATGGAGTCGATCAACGTGGAAAGCAGCCGGACTTCAGAGAAAGGATACAACCAGATGAAATCGCAGCTGAATGATACCATCAAACAGATGCAAACAGCTGTAGCAGAGCGAGACGCGGCTCACCAAGAAGTAGCAGACATTCGAGACAAAACTCGTAAACTGCTCTTCAAACTTAACCTCAACCACGACCACAAGATCCACGATATACCATTAGCGCTTGATCACGCTAGAGATATGGTTTACAACCTTAGGGGTCGACATCAGCCTTCAATCACGGAGTCACCAACACCCAGGCTGGTCGATAACAACACACCCAGAGCTGTCATTTCGCCACTCATCGTCACGTCTGGAGGAAAATTGGCGCAAGTCAAATGTGGTACGTGTGGAAAGTCCTACTGTGAAAGCTCGAATTATGAAGGAGCCTGTGTTTATCATTTACCCGGTGCGAAGAAATTGCACATAGGCACTAAACTGGAGGTCTGGTCTTGCTGTAAATCGCGGGATTCGTATAAAGGATGTCAACTGAGTAGACATAAAGCCACGGGTAACAGTCGGAGGGACTCGGAGCTATGAGTGTGGTAGAGTTATGGAATTCTGGTGAATACAATGCTCTTTACTTGTGGAATGAGTTTGTGTAATTCTTGTTTCAACAATTTAATTCGTGTTACGCTGTCATGCTGTTGGTAAAAAGCCCCGTATTACTTACCAACTACAGCGCCCTCGATTCGCGATTTAAAACCTCCTTCAGATTCGTCAAACAGAAATCCCAAGAATCATAACGCCCATATGTCAAAGATTCGCGGATGGATAGCACCATAGACCTAGTATTATATAGCACAATTCAGAAATAGAAAGACGATCTACTTATGGAAGAACAATTCATGAGAATCCGGAGATTACATTGAAATAATAATAATAAGCCTCGAGCGATTGATAGTTGCGTTTGATTTCTCCTTTCTCCAAACAGTCGCTGTCTGAAGTAGGTCAACTCCGAAATTGGTATGTGACACACCGAAGCACGGCGAATTATCCAAACCAGGACCTTTATGTGGTATAATTAATTTATTATACAGCGTGGGCCAAAAGTATTCTACATGTATATACTCCATGTTAACGATTTCAATGCTTTTCAATTTTGCTACGCATTTCTGAGAAAGTGTTACAAAACAGATCGCAGTGTAAAGATCGCACAAAGATCAGATAAATAAACACTTGGTATGGTTAGTCTAACACGTCTTGCTGCTATTAACATAATTTCTATTCCAATTTCATCAACTATGCCGATTTATCTCAATGAATAGAGTGCACTCATCATTCCGCGATATTTTCAATTTTGGGGACAAACAGGGCCCCGGACCATGGATAAGCTTTAATTATTGAACACATATTTAAGGCAATGCTCTCGTACTATTGTTCTGTTTTAGAGTTCTATTGTTGTGACAGTAGCACTAATGTATATCTCCTAAAATCAAAACAAACCAGAGATCTTGCTCTCTTTGCGATCACTCACCACTTGCATTTAAATGTTCTTCCTTCATTCAAAATTGACTTTTTATTTGATTTCTCTGCATAAATGGGTGCAGAATAACATGGTCAATCCATCCCATGTTTTTGTTTTGTTTTTGTTTTTTTTTGTTTTTTGTTTTTTTAAATATTGATACATTTATCAAATTGTAGAGTTTCGTTTTCAACATGGATAGACTACTTTTGGCCCACTCGATATTATTGCCGTTTACTGCTCTTTTTGTTGGCCTAAATTTAAATACATAATTATCATGACTATGATTAATTGATCTATAGGTACATGTGATCTACGAGAAAATAATTAACTTATGCTCACTATGTATTATTATTCTACATCTTCCACTTTCTAATTTTTATTTTAAAACTCTGTTGTGTATTGTTTTCTCGAAAGAATGTATATTTATTTCGATACAAAAAAGGATTTAATCATTGTAACCTAAGAAGAAGGATAATATGACAGGTAAAGCTATCACGCAACACAAATAATATCACTGACGCGTGGCTCATTATAGGAACTGATTCAAGTATTGGCTCACGAGTATTTAGATATGTGGTGGTAACTGCAGTGTGTACAGTTGTGAATCCATGTCCCCAGTAAGAGCAGGAAGATGCGTCCATGCTTTTTCTGAGAGGTGCAGCGACTGGAATTAATCCGGACGAAGCTGCTGTACGAAAAGCATTCACACTCACAGGCTTCTTCAGACTTTTAGTCCCACGCGGTTTGCCAGCCAAGTTAAATTTTCGGCTTCACTTTAAAAGTTAAAACATAAAATAATCACAAGAGACGCTTGAAATTAGTAATCATTGACAATGTGAGGTTAAGGATATGCTAAGTGAGCATTACAGGACGACTCTTCCATACACCCTGAAGGAGTTTATATGGTAGTAATTGGTAAGCATGCTCTGAATATGCACGGAGGTCAAACATTTTCATTTTCCATTGTTTTTGTTGTTGCTGTTGTTTATAATTGATTTTTTTTTATTTATATATTTTTTTTTTAATGAATTACACCGATTCTGCCAAAACAATTATAGTTAAAATGTCAGTTAACACGAGTCATTATTTGTTTTACTTATATTTAGTTATGTTTTATTACATACCGGGGCGTGACCCATATCTGCATAGACCGCTGGGCACCAATTCTTCGGTAAGCTTTCAAAGCTATAGTACTTGTGGTACAGCATAAATATACGCATCCGCTATATAAATACTCGGGGTCGGATTACATATTTTCATTTAGATCACAAATCACATTGGTAACGGGGGAACTACATAAACATTTCATTAATGTGACGATGCTATTAACCCCGTTGCTGCTCAAACGACACCCGTTATCAATCAGCCCTTTGTATTCCATCTCATCCTCCGTGAGAAATACGATCGTTGGCTTCCTTCCGAATTGCGTAGAGATGTCTACGTCTGCAGTGATAGCGGGGTCCATGCTGATGACATTATAGTATATGGGGATGTTGTGACTCATTTCAAGTCATTTGGCCATAAAACATTCATTATGTCCCCATTATCATTATGGCCGATGAAGATCAGGTGTTGAGTTTGCTATGACATATGAGGAGAAGTGATAGCAAAGTTATTGCCCGTAAGATATGATATTATTATACGAGCCACTAGAATTCATTAACCCCAGTGCACGAGACTTCAATGTTGTTAATCATATAGAATAATTACTTAGTTCATACGGCATGCATGGCCGGGGGATCGGACAACATCGCACATCATTGCCTCACCTAAAGTGGCTGAAACCCGCAGTACATTCAGCCTCATTAGCCACGCCTCGAAAGTTCTTTGAGGAATTATTCGGTAACATATAACAAATCGCATGCAATTATAAATGTCATAGGGAAAAGAACCATCGTGACCTTATGCAACATCATTGAGAGAACCAGGGAAAGGCAGGACCAAGAACCACGAATACTCATTGTTGACTACAGCAAGGCCTTCGACACAGCCATCCATCAAAAGCTGTGGGGAGCCTGAGCGTCTAGCGACCCCACTGACCTTCATTGCGGTTGGGGAAGCCGTGATGTGATCCACAGATGAAAAATGCAGAGAAATGAGAGCAGGAAAGGAAGCAGGGAGAGAAACGGAGTAATCGACATCCTGACGACACTGCGCTGCTAGTTGAGTCAAATGATGACCTCATGGGTTGAGCAAAATGAGTAAGAAGAGCGAGCATTGCAAGGCTTCCGAATAGAAAAAAAGCCAACCTCAAAATGTAGTGCGATGGAGCTTTGAAACCAGTGCGGGTGTCAATAAAAAAAAAAAAAAAAAAAAATAATAATAATAATAAAAAATAATAAAAAAACACCACCGCCGTAAAGCAACCAATCAGAGTAGGGCAGCCAAGCGAGCCTGAAAAATTGGGAACTTGTGGAAAACGCCTAATTTGGCCCACAGCTCTCTACGCCTGCAAATCCTGGACAACCAGGAAAGGAGGGGAAAGGTGAACCACCCGATGCACAAAGTGGCGATTGAGAAGATTACTAGGCATCCCCTAGCTGGCTGCAACCAAGTAACTAATGAACAGTGATTAGTTTTCGATTCGTTATTCGTCTGTATACTGGAGAAAAGATGCATGCGTGTGTGAGTTGGGTTTTCGAATTTTAATTTTAACACAATATAAAATAATTGAATAATATTGTATATTACAGCAAATAATGTATAGTTAATTTGGTAATATATTTCAGGGATGATCACCTGAAACAACTGAGTATAGCGTCAAGGGCTCTTGTGAGGAAACAGTGCATGACTTTCCCGCTATTAAAACTATGAGTAGGCCCTCCCAGGTAGAATTAATTACTTCCAAACATTTTACTCGCTCAAAATATATTTCATTTCACGAAGCGTCATTTCATACATGTTTATTGATTAAAATATGAAAATTATAGTTGTTTTTTTTTGTTGTTGTTTTTTTTTGTTTGTTTTTTGTTTCGTATACTTTTTGTTTTCGGTTGAAAAGTCCTAAATACTGGTAAATAAATGTCTAAATCACCCTATGTAACGTATTGGTATCGACACTTAAACGGAGAGAAAGACAAGATGCACTTCATTGCACTGTATTGTGCAATCGACAAGCTTGGCTCCGTATCATATTGGGACTTCTCCTTTCAACCAGGGACCTCCCGTAATCGCATTTTACGTATAGAGAACACCAGTTTGAACAATTAGAAAAGAGGATGCAGTGAACAAATAAAGGAGAGGATGGAGTAGTAAGAATGATGGAACCAATCTGATACGATGCATGTGCTGACTCCATCACTCCAGTGATCCTGTCGGTCTCTCGGGATTCTTCTCTGTTCCCATAGTCCACACAACTAAACACATGTCCATCTCCTCACTCATACCTAAATGAATTAACCACTCCTCCCTTAACGATCAAATCAAGTGTGAAATTTTATTTGCAATATTGTGTCAATGTCGTTTAGTTTTTTGTTCTGTTTTCCGTTCATGCATGTTGAATGGGTCACGTGGGTAGTTGAGATGGTGAATGTTGAGTGCAGCCTAAGGATAATTCCTCAATACTTCACAATGATGTGCACTTTTGATGCAGTTGCAAACAAATTAGTGTAATTACTAAATGGTAATCACCCTACTGCTTGGGTCTCAAGTCTTGACCACGTAGACACTTTGCGGGTTCTTCTGGGAAGAGAGCGATGACAAAGAAGCACGCTCCCTGCAATGCTCCCTGATCGTCATCACGTGCGTTCGCACTGCAAGGGATCTGGGGTCTGATATCTGGGAGTATAACAAGGCTTTAATGAGATTCGCTAACATGTATTGTGCTGAGACCACACAGTTTTTATTATGCACTCGCTAATTCAAGTGTGTTTTGGGGGCTAATACTACGGCTTGTACGTAATTTACATATTTAATGGCACACCATTATAATTGTGTGACATATCGGCTAACTATCGCTAATAGTTTATAGTTCAATGACATTCTTTGATACAGCAACTTAATGGATGCAGATGAGAATCTCTTTGACAAATGTCAAACTCAATATCAATTTACAAGACAATTATTAATCAATAGCAATAAGAACAACAACAACCCATGACAATTGTCATAACCTTTGAACTCAGAACTACACAACTACTAAACAGACTAACTTGCATGTCGTCACAATTTATAGTGATTATTACTGGTTGTCTTTCATATTGAATTTTAGTATAAAAACTCCATTCCTTGTAAATAAATGTTTGATCCACCCTGTAAAGAGATTTATTTCGATCGTACTACTGTCTTTTTTTTTTTTTTTTTTTTTTTTCTCTTTGGAATCTAAGTTAAAAATCAATACAATATTTAAATTCAATTGAGAAAAAGTGCTTTAAAAAAAGGCACTCAATACTTCACCGTTGACGAGGTCAAAATTTATTCCATTCTTAATGTCAATGCCGAATATTTTTGCTCAATTGAATAGTCGGTTTGTAATTTTCTTTTATAGTTGTATGAATAGAAGGAATCCTGTTTTGTATGAAGCAAAAACCTGTCACAATAGCACTATCAATTCCAATGATTTTGAAACCATGTGATATTAATTTAAACAATGAAGATTTTTCTCGTGTCTTGGCCATTATTGACCTGCTTTATGAACGAATACCACCATACAGCTCCACGAATTAATCTTACGAAGATACTAACATGTTTCTATTTTGTATTTGTTCTAGCGGGTAAACCACTGTGATGCAATGTCACAATGTACCTTTTTTTTTCTTTTCGTTTCTTAGTTTTTGTTCGCTATGTTCCATTGTTCATCGCCATTAAAAGGTGAGAGTTCTTTTGATGAATAAAATGATATAAATATAGTATGCATGTACAAGATACTAGCAGGCGACACCATTATACGTTTATCCCCAGAATCGAACTACGTACGTAGTTGCACTTGATCGCATTCCCCGAAGGAATGCATTCACTCCCTCTTTGCAACCCTTGGTCTTGTGTTATTATGAGTGGACCATCATTACTTCCCGTTCAACCAATTGTTTAAGACGAGCCCCAGCGGTTGATATATTTCTCCGAAATTCCTCATCAATCTCAATGTAAAAGGGCAGCAGATTGGTCATGACATTCTGAGCGGCCCTCCTGGATTATTTGCGCCATTAATCTAGCAATAAGTTCAGTTTGTCCAGCATCAGAGCTGACCTAGCTGTAATGCGGAATTGACGTGGACTCAACTTTGGTTTTGAGTTGCTTTTGAGAGCTTAATGGTCTTTTTATAATTATTTAGGCTATTTGAGAAGGGAATCGTCTGTTTTTAAGCGGTTTTAGATTGATGTTCAGAGTATTGTTGACATCAAGAAATGTTTTCTGCAATGGCAAGCAAAAAAAGGATAGAAAAATAATAATTACTTGATACCCGAGAACAGAGGGGGCGGTGAAAGCCATGCTAGGCCTCATCGGGACTTACATCTCATAGAACTTGTGAAAAAAAAGATGATTGAGTTAATTAATTTGATGTGGGAGCTAATAATAAATGATCTGGATGAGCACGTTGTCTGCAAATTGAGCCATCTCTGGCGGCGAGGACAAAAACTTCCGAGTCCTTGGTAAGTCCTGCAGAGAAGAAACACTCTTTTTGTTTGAAGTTCATCAAGAGGGGTTGAGTGTCCTGTGTGATATGAAACAAGTTTACACTAATCATGAGATCGATGCACAAAGAGATTTAGAAGAGGATTGCCACGTGGATGTCAGATGAGCTGGATAAAAAGAGAACATAGTTGTAAAAACGAGAAATTAACTACTAAAGAGACACCACGTGTCATAAACAGCGGTGTTTTCGCGCGCCTCTGTCATTGTGATGGCCGCGCCAATGGCATTTCTACTGAGTGTAGAGAACTTCAGCGTCCCTTTATGAGGCTAATCTTGACAGCCAATCAGCGTGTTCGGATAATCCGCGCTGGATATCTAGCCCCCCCCCCTCCAAATATCGTGGAATCATGGAATGGATCTGCGGTGACCAGCTGACCATCAGATAGCCAGAGGTTTAAATGAGACAGGGGATATGTTGGGTTGTTATGAATGGGAATTGATATATTTTCGATGGTTTTGAAAATAGATAAACGCTGTATAAAATAGTCTGCAGACAACAATTTATTCAAATTACCATTTTTTGTATGTACAACCGTATTTACAACATACATCATTATATACTTTGCTGTACAACATTGTACATTGTGGCTGGAACAACAAACAAAGGAATATCACTCACGTCACGGTAAGTACACGGAAAAATGGACATCATTATTTTAATTTATTATTTTTTATTTTTTATTTACTAAATTAGTTAATTTATTATTGATAACGTAATAGCGGGACTATCAAACCAAAAAGCCATGAATTTTTGACTCAGCATTTTGGAATTAATTATAGATATAACCGATTCGGTATAACATAATAATAATAATAATAATAATAATAAAAATAATAATAATACTTTTACATGCGAGTTTAATGCAGCAATCTTCAATGCACTCCAATTCACAAGGATGACAAAAATATTGCGCTTGAAAATATCTTCGATTCATCACACAAACAAAGCCATTTTATTTAATCAAAACCAACATGGCAAAGAAAGAAACAGCTACAAAGCTCTACCCCTTACCCACAATGGATATTGTAGGTGGGAGCATGCTCTGAGTGGTGGGCGGTAGTTGTTTCATGATAACAAGGAAATGCATCAAAACACTTCCTCTATTATCGCCCCCGATATGCTGGGATGAAACAGCCTCGGGGGCACTGAGACATCTTTATCGTCGTCACTAATTCTAAGAGCTGTCCGATTTGTCGAGTTCACCGTAACCGAATTCCTCCTCGTCATTGTCGTTATCACGATGAGTGAAATGGACAACCCTGCATTACACATTTATATTCCATAACAGCTCTATTATCAATTTCTTACCCCAACAGTGCCGCGATGACAATGAAGAGTGCGGATACTATGACGAATATAAGCCCTCGGAATATATCGACTGTGGCTCCATACACGGATAAGTACATTGAGACTCCACCCAGTCCGCTGACCACACTCAGTGAACTTAGGCTGGCTTGTAACGCCCCTGAAAATAAACGAAATGGACAAGTTAGCATTGACGATGAAATTAAAAGAGAGCATTAAGATCAATATACCGAGGCCAGTGAATGCCCCAAGCACACACACAATATGAGTCACGGCTTCAAGCGATGCTCTTTTCTACGGTTTCCGTCAGCCCTGATGCTCATTCAACGAGTCGTTCAATGTTAATTGAATTGGGTCCATCAACAAGTTGGACGCCAGCACCCGGGGTCAGAATGGCACAGGTATATTCCACCTGTGATTCAATAAGCAAAGGCCCTGGACAGCTGCTGCAGCCGAGATGGAAAAAAAAACAATTGCTTTCAAATAAATTGGGCCATCATTCTGACAAGGTTCGTCTCTTGATATTTGCCGAGTATAGTAATGGCAAATATTCAGTTTGTACCCACATGCACTGTTCCATTGTTTATAGAAGCTAAAAACCGCACAATACATTTTGACTCTTCCGAGCAATGGTTTTCCTGACGGAGGAAGTGAAAGTCCGTCTTGACCACCCTTCGTTTCAATGTTGGCCATTAAGAGGCTATGAAGCGAACGGACGCGCAAAAAGCAACGACCTACCCTGGCTATTTATAACACACAATATCGGAAAGTCATAAAAGTCACTATGTGGGCGAGAAGCTGAAAGGAAAAAAAAGAAGAAGAGAAGATCAAACTGAATGCAACACAAGTCATACATTTGACATTCTAACACCAGTGAAATGCGTAGCAATCAATTTCCAAGGAAACTGATTGTTTTGTCATCGTTTCATGTGCATGTAAACGCTAAAGAGTTTGTGGTTCTTCAGAGCCATTCGACACCACCCTGGATTAAATCCATTCAACGCGCACCTGACTCGAGCCAATTACTCGAATCCCATTCCAAAACCAAAGGCTTGCAATTGCTATCAAGTTAAATTAGCAGCGAGTCTGTTGGAGACACGTGGCGTAGACTAGCACGACCTTGCTAACTGTTTCTAAAGGTGAGTGAATGAAGCTGATTAGTGCTACCTGTGTGTTTCAATTGACCAATCAAGAGAGGATTCCTTGTATAGTCTCTTGTCCATCCCTTCTTTGTCGAGCAAGTCCTACAAATATTGAGCAAGACTGTCTTTGACAATTACACGCTTGAGCCAGTTTAAGTCCTCAAACAAATATTGGAATATCCGTGGCTATTTTCGTGGAAACCAATCGAAGATAACCACTCTTGTAAACCTAAGAACAGAAGATTGAGAGAATATGGTTACCATGGAAACATCAAGGCCAATTACTAAACACAAAAGCCCACAAGAATGTTCGTATGTTGACAGATACGTTTATTGTACCACAACGGCTAACTGTATCCGACAGCAATTCTCTCCATAATTGTGCTGTATTCAGAATTTGACAACCATTCGGCTCAAACGGAGCTCGTTTCAGAGAACTCTAACCCATGCGATCCCTGCTCAGACCCCAATTATCACTCACATGTCGCCCATTGTCCGACTTCCGTTTAAGTTTGAGTCCAAAAGGGCAGCGGATCAAAGAGGGAGGGATGATCCCTGGGATCTCGGTGTCCGGATCGTGATTCGCATAAAGATTGTGGAATCACTTGATAACATAGAATGACCATTGAATGAACTCGAATTCCTATAGCTAGTGACTTTAAGCTGAGATCTTCCTTTGTTCTGGTGTTAATATGAAAAGGGATGCAACAAACAAAGCCATGCAACTTCACCGGGAGGAGAAAAAAAAAACCTTGTCATTAAAGTCACCTTATCGTGCGCTGGGTATCGTGCGTCATTAACCGAGAGGAAAGCGCTCCAATTATCGCTATTTTTATTACCTTGATAACAGAACATAAAGTGCATGATTCAATGACTAACAAATTGCATGAAAAGCGTAGTAACTCACAAAGGCATGACAGATTACGAGACTAATGAACAACACTGGGATAATAATCCGGCTTCTAAGATAATAAGGGGTAGCTAGGGTAAGTTCAGACACTACTGGGGTGACCCTGTCAATGCTGTTGTATTGCTCAATAATTATCCACAACAGTCAAGCACAGAGGTTTAGAGAGGGGGTTGAGTGTTCGATATAGAGCGAGTGGTCCTTTCTTGTGTACCCTTGTTATTTATATCCATCAATCATCTCAGATTTTTGTCCTCGCCCCGGGGGAATGGTTATAGATACATACCTAGGGTGTATAACATACATCCTTGGTGTTATTTTTCGCGTTTAAATGCATGAATGGTAAGGGCATTAGATCAGCTGGCTATTTGTTAAGTGAATAATTGATGAGCTTCTATGTAAATGTGGCATGATGAGTAGTATGGCAAATGGCTGTCTCTCACATATCTCCAGTCCAAACATGACTAATTGCACACTGAACTGAGACCTTTTACTGATATATGATATATATATGATTGGTCTTGTAGTACCAATTACCACTAATTAAAATACTACAACTAATGGTCTACTTATTCCTGAATACATGTATATATACATATCTCATTTTCATCGAGATTTCTCTTCAGAATTGTGCAACTTTTCGGTTAAGACGAACTGGTGTTACTAAGAACCTAAATAACGACTTGAACCCAACAAACCTGGGCAGCAACAGCAACAACAACAACACCGATTTGATTAGATGCCAGGCGGTTATGCATTGTGAGACGGGGCAAAAGGTTAATACGGAAGCGCAACTTTAGCGAGCGGTCAGAGAGGCCTAAATGAATGACTGATGATTTTCCCATTGTAGCATCAGATGAATAAACACAGTCATTTCGACGATTCTTGATGAATGATCAGGGCGGAGGAGGTTGTGGTCCTAATCATCGATCTTCGGTGTTGGAGGGTGAACGGGTATGAGTCCAAGGGTCGTGATGAGATCGAGTCCGCAATCCTGGTTACACTGGGAGCATTTTCCGCAGATCGCCTGAGGATTGCAACTGATGCTGAGCGTTGATAGAATTAAAGAGAGCAAGGCTCGTCCATCATACTTTTATTGTCCATAGACCGATTGGCTTGATGTTTGTTCTGCTGGAAATATCGAAAAGTGTCTAAACTTATGGGGAATTATAATTGATACCATTGATTTGCTGGGGTTAATAGGTTAATGAGGTATACCATTACCTCTCGCTCTCTCTCTCTCTTTCTCTAATGAGGAGCTTTTTTTTTTGCATTTTTTTTTTTGCATTTTGATTACAGAGTTAATTGCATTTACGCTCGTTTAATGTGTATCACCCACGTGCACGAGAACGTACTTCATATCATCACGTTTACAGAAGATTAAAAAAGAAATCGTAAAAATCATCGGAAGAAATCCGAGTTACGTAATGAGCATTTACCAGGAATCGGAAATTACAAAGTTTACACGTGGCACAGACACGCGTCAGCAGATGACACGAGCGGTGTGTCGAGTTCGTCGCAGCTACAAGCGTTGCGAGGTCGACATCGCACGCGTACGATCCATTGATCAACCCGCCTCTTGACCGGATCACATTAACACCGAAAGACTAAAACAAAAAACGCACTTGAATCAACATTGAGCAAGAGAGATAAATTACTAGAAACGTTCATCTTAGCAGTCAGCTCACAGCAGCTCTTCGAGGCATCAGACGACATAATAACGAAATGGAAAACAACGAAAGCATTGTCGATCAGTCATCCGTAATGATATATTGCTCAGTCATAAACGTTGAGCAAATACAATTGCAGAAGAAGACAGTGCTAGCCACAGGTCACGTCCGCCATGTGATGACATGAACAGGCCTTGGGATCAGGATTGATCCACGAAACCATTGAGAGAAACATGCAAAGCTCAAATTGCTGAAATGTGAAGCTGCAGTCTAATGCCTGTAATCGACCCAGTGAGGTATGGGACACCTTCTACAGGTAACCTAAGATGGTGCGGCTCATTTGGGACGAAAGGTGACGTGTCAGATTGTATTACACTCCATTGTTAAGTGCTCACAGTTGAGTGTGTAACCTCTCACCTTGCTCATCCTCTTGGACTCTTTTAGACATCATAGCCCGGGTCACGGGAGAAATTCCAGCCATGAGTCCACCAATCACAGGTGCTAAAATGATATAATTATGCATAAATTATAAAATACTCAAAATCTCGACATTTACTCACAGATGAATACCATGGTTTGGTTTGTGGATAATCCCAGAACGAGGAACGATAGTGCACCTGAGAGTGCGGAAACCATACATACATTGGTGTCCAGACATTTACAGCCTGTTTGCAGTATGGGTACAAGTAGTAAAGGCCCTAGGGCATTCAGAAGAGTAGATTCAGATAAGAAATATCCGATTTTCACTGAAGAGAATTTGAAGGGCTCGCTAAGCAGATACAGAGTTTGTACATCGACTAGACCCACGAAAATAATGGTGTTGACTAATTTTACAATCAGCAATAGACCAAGGTGTAATCTTGCCAGGTGGGCTGGCCTTCTTCTTGTGTATACTTTGAACGCTTCCAGTGTGTTACGTAGCATCTGGGGTACTGATTGCCATACAGGGTCCTTAATTCGCAGGGACTCAGGTAGATAACCAATAATGTACAGTCCAGCAACAGTGTAGATACCGAGAAGTAGGGTGAAGCATCGTAGAAATCCTCCAGCAGAGATCAGGTAGCCAACACTCATGTTTCCTACGGTTGAAGCAACGAGAAGCAAGGTTTGTAGAATGGTGTATCGCAACGTCAGATGTTGGGGTTGGGCCACGTCTGCTATATAAGCATGAGCTGATCCTGTGAAGGTGAAGTGGGTGCCACCAAGACCCTCAAAGAAATGACCAAGCCCGAGTGTCCATAATGGCAGTTCATTGTACGCCACCCAGAGGTACACCATGGCTTTCATTGCTCCTCCCATCGTCGGAAGAACCAGCCCAAGCTTCCTTCCAATGATATCTCCATAGGCGCAAACTAATAGTGTGATAGCAATAGCTGGAAAATTACTCAGCAGGTTCATATATAGCACAAAATACGATGCGTATGAGTTAGAGCTGTCCATGTAGTCTAAAGAATACGGCTCCAAAGCATGCTCCCATGAAGAACTGTTGCCATGGACGACAGAGCTATTGACATCTTGGCTTAGGTTCTGAGCAATGCGGCTGTATATATACTGTGTTGTAAGAGTTGTCGATGACCAGTCTGCAATCTCAAACAGTAGGAATGCTGGCTCTACCAAGTATGGTCGGTTACATTTGATACTGCCCAGACAGGACAACAGGTCAATGCCCTTATCTGGTATGTCCGGTGGATTGGCAAATTGGGAATCTACTGATGGCTCCCGTACCAATTTGGTGAACTCAGTCGCTGGCTTCACTGCTTCTTTTGCAGCCATCTTTGAAGGGATTTTCACTCACGTCATTTCTGAAATAAACATGCATAACTATTCTTTTTTTTTTGGGAATTCATTTGATAACTCATGGATCAAATATCAAATTTAATCAACGAGATACATTACAAAGTGGTGCATCATGTTCACCTTGGGTTATTATTATTACTTAAGAGTCACAACACCACGACCTATTGTGATTGACACATATTTAACACTGATGCAAATGAAATGGACACATATGGCGCAATCTAATAGACATTGTGGTTATTTTCACTGTATAATGCAGATATTAATTATCAGTGTTTGTGCAATCATGAATAATTGATTGATTATTTAAAAGTCATTCAGGATCTCGGAAACACGCCACCCACATGGGACCTCTACGTGTTAAACAATTCTCTGTCTGTGTGATATATTTTGATCTCCTTTCGTGTAATCAGCACGTTAGTTTACCCTCTTCGCAACCTTAAACCTTATTGGGTAGTAACACTTCACATTTCAGATCCCCATCATAAATTTTGAATATTAATACCAATTATTAATTAATTTAATTAATTAATTAATTTAATGGTTATTAATACCAATTTCTAGCAAGATGACCAACTTCATGATCCACACCGAAAAACAATTATGTTGTATTTATACGGTCGTGTTCTCCGGACCCGCCCCCACGCCCCTAAGAAACGTATGAGTGATATCTCATAAAGCTTTCTCAATTCACTTGAGACTCAGTAAGTTATAGATTAGTAGAGTAGCTGCACGAACAGCTGACGCAATCCAACAACACTAGGGACCTTATGTGATGTACTTTACACACATCTTATTGACGCACCATTTGAGCATTACGAGGTTTATGTTGATAACCCATAGATGGTAAATATAACGTACATTAACACATTTCTATTGGAACATGGCTAAAATGTGTGTTATAGTGACACATGGCAATCAATAATAGCTTTAGCTAACATCACGAGGTAATTCAAATCATATTGCATTGTATGGGAAAGCTCATAAATTTGTCGTGATATAAATAACATTTGAAACGCAATAGGTAGTGGACTGAATATATAACTTGATTTAATTTTGATTAAGCTTGTTTGGTTATAAATAAATGTTGCCATGGAAACAGACACTTTGAGACAACTGTGCAGCAACGGGATTCGTCCCAACCCATGCAATGTCTTTGGTTATTTGTACTTGGCTTTGCAATGTTCAAGAGTAAGGCAAGTGGCCATTCATTAGTGTTAACACGGAGCTTTACACTCGGTGGTCACGTTCATTCTCACTTTAACAGTCATCAATATTCTTTGTCCCCAATCTCATTATCGCTTATATAACATGTTGTCGCTGGACATGCACAGGAAATAGTGATTAGTCAGTGGAATTAATTAATGAATTTGAGTGATTGATTACGTTTAGTGTCGCAATCTGATGATCCACACGTAACCATGGTAACCACTTGTAAGACTGTTGAATCGAGACTAGAATCATACTGGAGTGTGTTTTTGTTGTGAAGTTTAATTGGACAGTAAATTTATTGTGAGATGGAAAATTCTCATGACTTTGTTTGCAATATTTTGCATGGCATATCAGCAAGGCTAAACCATTATTCCCCGGTTATCATGTGCGCTAGATTAATCCTCTACCACCCCATCAAATAGCCAATTATGATAAGGACAAAACACGTCCTTGTGTTACCCGTCAGGACGTGCCCCTTTGAATTAACGGTGCTTTTATTAAGACACTATACAGACACTAAATTTGTTTGCACCTCTACCATATACAGACTGCAAATTAATACTTAGCACCTCCCCTTTCCTCAATGACGTATCCTCACTTAACCGATTGACACCGATATTCTACCCGCATCTGCTTTTCTGTCCGTTTACCCCTGCCTATCGACGTATTCGTATTAATCATGGTTATAAATCGTCTAATGCCTCAAGTACCTCGTGGGGGTGGTCATGGCTGGAACAGACATGGCCATCAAAAGAAATAAATCACAATGCTGCTTGGCTCCTAATCGTCATAGAGGCAAGAGTCAGCGATTGGTCATCTATAGCCCTCCCACATCACACAAGAGTTTGATCCGTATGGCAACGCCAGAGTGCTACAATGGGACATTTGTCATCGCTGAGATTGGCGTGGAGCCAGGATGTGCTTTAATAGTTCGGCTTTTCTGATGCGTTTTTGTTTCTATGTCTTGTTGGACAAAGATGTGAGGATCTACCATGCTTTCCTATGCTACTACTCTGTGTAAATAACCAATCATTAGTCATGATTAATGACTGTTAGGCATTAGGGTAATTTCGTTCGAACCCTATTCTAAGGATTCCGTCCATTGATGGGGCTATTGCTCCATTCCTCCATGAATCATTTCATTGTTAGACTACTTATCATTGGTTATGTAACACCCATTTCACTCCTTAGTGGTGTTACGTAATCATCTTCTATGCTGGGTGGACATTCAAGTCGGTCACAGTGGGATTAACATTTGCATAGATGCTGATGACATTAGTGTATTGTTGCTGGAATGTCCTCACGGGATTTGTATCTCGAAGACAGATATAGCATATCGTACGTTTTGTGACCGAATCCGGAGTTGAGAGTTGAGTTGCTGAGGGAAAAGAAATCCTGACTAGATACCTGTTCTGGCTCCCCAATTACGTTTGACGAAGAGCCTACTTTAATATTTCAGGGTGATATAAAACTAGTCCTCCATTCTCACAGCTTTGGTGTGTAATTGGTCTAATTCGGAAAGGGCTCGTTCAAGTATGGAATGACGGAGTGGTAATTTTCCTCTGAACATTTTTTTCTGGTGTGCAGGTTCACAAGAAAGTTATTGTTGGAGTGTGCATTAAGTATTATTAACAATAGGAGAATTTGTTCCCTCTTTTTAATAGCATGGGGGCATCAATACAATTGGAATGTTTTGATGACGTCGACATGAGCATTCTATCGGGTGTGACTGATGCGTAAGAGAATATGAGGGCATATTTAAAGGAGAAGGTTCTGAAAAGAATTGGCTATATTATTTTTCCCTCTTCTTTTTCTTTGAGAAATATTCGTTGTTATTGATTCCATATCGTAAATCTCAGCACAACAACTGTTTCACGATGCGCCATGTAGGTCTACATCAGGTGTTATCAACAATAGAACTATTCGTTTCCTGCTTTTAATAGCATGGATCATTATATGTAGTTATAATGATTTGAGGACATATGCATGCGTCGGCACGTGCATTCTCTAAGATGGAAGGACTAAATGTGCCGGAGGGAGGATTCGAGGGTTAAAGAGAAGGACGAATATGAAACTAGCTTGTAATGTGCCATGTCGTGTTGGCACTGAGCTCTTCCTGGCCGCAAAACCCGACACCGGTCAGTTCACTGACCAGTTATTGAACTAAGGACACTCAGCACGCGAGAAGATGGCAATCGCCGTGGCATCAAAGAGTTCTGTTTGTCGATATTCACTTGTATCAAATGGACATTGAACAAGGATATCGGATGCGCAATCGTCATGAATGGCACAACTTCGCGCACTGACTATCATGACCATTAGCGTTTAGGGGAAGGCCCTTTTGTGGTTATTTTGGGAGCGATTTGATTATTAATTTGGCGGTTTAAACAATTAAGCTAAAAGGAACTAGTACAGACAAGGACTTTAATACGTTTAAATGTAAGGAAGTTGATCGAGTTATTTTCGCCCTCACCTATTGAGCATTATGATAATACCAACCTGCCTCTAGATTTTGCTGCAACAACGGAGTAACATGTGTAATGACGGTTACATTGCAGCCCTGTATGGTAGCGAAGTGCACAGTGATGTATATCCCATTTGTGGAAATGAAATAAATTGCATCAAGATGAAATTATCACACTTTGTTTTGTGGTTCCCAATCACACAGGGGGGCGAATCGAACCAAGTTTAGATTGAAGGTGAACTGAATAGAAACGAAATGCTATGTAATAAAACAAAACAAAACAAAATGTTTAAATAGAAATAAATATGATTGAATCAATTGGTGTTGTTTGACGACACTATGACACTATTTGTGTTATATTGGTGCCTCTAAAATACAAGATTGAATACAAAATTGAATACAAAATTGAATAGAAATGTTTATACATGTATACAAAATACTAAAATTCCGATTTTGCTTTCAATTTCTGATTAATAATTATTGAAAGTGCATTCAGTTTACATCATGCACTGAATCAAAACACACGTGAAATGACCAATAATCTCTCAGAAGAATGAGAGAAAAATTGATGCCGCTCACTTTATATGATTCGATAATTCAGAGCTCTTAATCTGTTCTCGGCAGATTGACAAAAATCTGCGTCTTATCATTGCATTCATGCATTGTAGAGGGTCATCACATACGAGGGTGGTCAGAGGTAGCTTTATAATCTCCATGTTACAACTAACTACCTTTTTTCTTGGTTGAGTACACCTCTATCGAGAGTACTGTCTTTGCTTCATTTCAAGCGATCAAAATTTCTTTGATTAGCCTCAGTTTGACTCTAAATTTGATCACTTTTGATTCCAAAGATTGAAAGTTTGATTAAAACCTGAGATGCGTGGGCTTGGGCAGCATTTTGATTGCGTCTTTTGATAAACTCATCCAAAAATCACGCATTCAAAGTAATGGAAACTTCACCGAAACAAGTGGTAAATGTGGGCGTAATGAGAAACGACAATTACAATGCGATTTGCACACTTAATAATTTTTAAAGGATATTTTTGCTTGTTAACAGTCACGAAACATAATATGGACTACATCATTTAAATATTTTACATTATTTCTCTGCATTTTTATGGACAAAATAAAAATATTATAGGACCACAACATAGGAATCAATAATGCTCGTTACGGAGAAATATTTATTGAACCAGTAACGTAATTTGTTACTGGTCGAATTTTTTAATTAAAGATCCGCTTTAGAGATTGATGCCAAAAGATATTAATAATGTTTGGTATTTTTTCATTCTTTTGATTGGATCATCTTCCTTCAATTTAGGTTTTATAATTCGCAGGAACATGATCTCATAGTATAAAATTTAATTTAAATTTAAATTTTTAATTTAAATTTAGGTTTTATGATTCGCAGGAACATGATCTCATAGTATAAAATTTAATTTAAATTTAAATGTTTAATTTAAATTTAGGTTTTATGATTTGCAGGAACATGATCTCATAGTATAAAATTATTGGAACCACATATGTTCTAGGCGCTATGATACTATTTATAACCTAATTTATTTGCACTTTATTTAACAAATTGCTTAGTTCATATTGGCTTTATGCATTAATGATTTGATCCTGGATTAATATGTCAAATATCACTTGACTGATTGGGTCCAACTGAACGCGTACGGACTCGTGATTCACACGAATCAGCGTCCATTGTAGTCATGCGAATCTATTATAAGATCACGACTTATGCTGTTCACTATACATTCATAAGCTTCCCAACCTTCAAGCCAAATTTCAGCTTTTTATGATGACACTTTCTGTGATAGGCCGATAACCGTTTGAACAACCCTAGTACATGTTCATTCATTTAGTAGCCCAATACATTTGTTTTGATGGATTTCATAAAAAAAAAACTTCTTTGGAACAATCAGAAAAAAATATATATCACTGCAGTCTCGATACTATAGCGAGAGCCTAAAATACAGTGGAGTTATAGCAGTGTATAAAAAATTTATTCTGTGTGTAAATCACTGCTAGATTTTCCCTTGTTATAGTAGTGACCAATGTAAGTAGTGACCAGTGTAAGTAGTGACCAATACAATAAGAGCTGTTCAATTCCGCAATCACCTACCTTCATAATCATGACCGAAGTTGTTCCCGTTTTGGCCCGGGAATATAAGAGTAACCGAAAACGAGAAATCCGCTTTGTAGTGCAATATTGTTTTCTGATCAAAACCAGAGTTGGCGGTTCCGATTTGTTGCTTTTCTTGAAACAAGCGCTGAACCCAAACGCCAGAGTGGTTTGTTCGCCATGCGACGCTTCCCTTATAAGAGGAAGGCTGCAAAGCTACAAGCGGCGGACAATTTCCTGCTCATTTGATAGTTTTGTGAGTGCGAAGACATCGGTATATGGTAATCAGTAGAAGCTATAGCGTATTTAGAGAGCTAGAGAGTTAGACATTGAATCTGGTTGTATAATACATTACAATTCCATTTCAAGCATGGTCTACACTATCAGAAGCGGCAGATAAATCTACACGGGTCATGACTACTAATTCTCGTTTCGGTTCATGATTATACGAATCGGTCCGGAGTCACAGCTCCAAGATTCAAGCTTGCTTATTTTAACCCTTGTTTTTGACTCTGTTTTAATTTCATTCGCATAAATTTCAAATCAATGCCTTCTGAGATCAGCATATGATGTAAAAATTGGTTCCTCAAGCAATCACGGAATGTAATCATAATATGATTATATTATGAGATATGATACTCTCATATTATGAGAGTTGAAATCAGTTTTTGTTTCTCCGCATGCATGTGCATTAATGTTTCTTTCTCAGAACAAGGTAATTTAATTTTTTCTTATTTTTTTTTCTCAATTTTTGTTATTAATGTTCTTGCACTTGGTTCCCTATTGTATGCTTTATGTGTATCGAGCATTCAACTTGACCACATCAAAGAGATCGACTGCAGTGAACGGTGACGAGCAATAGCTCACGATGATCCCGGCATTCTCATTTGCAAAGCAAGGCAGCTTTTACCAGGCCATGGCAGTAGATTTGCTGGACAATTAGCTGAGTAGTTACAGTTCACGATCAAAATACCTAACCAGTCCGGTGGCTACAATCGAGAATAAATAAATAAATAAATAAATAAATAAATAAATAAATAAATAAATAAATAAATAAATAAATAAATAAATAAATAAATAAATAAATAAATAAATAAATAAATAAATAAATAAATAAATAAATAAATAAATAAATAAATAAATAAATAAATAAATAAATAAATAAATAAATTATGCAACTACACATCATCGGCTGATAGATTATAACATTACTGGTTATATTAAGAACATTTTAAGGTCATATTTAAGCTTGGCAAATAATAAATAGCATGCCTGTCAATAGTATTCCTAATGAAGCAACCTTAATGGCGATTGCTACAAGTGAAGAGAAGCCGAGACCAATGAGCCTCACGCGATGCAACACCTCTGGGTAGTATTACAGTAGGTAATCCAAAGTTCATGTAATTTGAACGTGACCTTTTTTCAATTATTAATCTACTTATCTGTTTTTTTTTTTCCGATCTCAAACTACATCTATAGAATATCTATAATTGTATTGTGATCTGAGTGGGAAATACGTAATTTTTGTACCTCACCATGAAGTGAGTACAGTGAAACCTTGAAGACTACTCTGACATCCATTTGCTCGAGCGTCTCCCTGTGTCAGAGGAGTTTTCAAGTGTCGACAATTTTCCTTTATTTTATTATTAGCATACAAATCCGTCCCTCGAAGGTCTGATTCTCGAATTCATTAGAATTCATTGAGTTTTTTCTGTGCTCCCGAAGACATAATTATTTTCGTCGAAAATTATTTAAAGTCGAAAACTCCGATGAGCAAATTTCTCAGTGGCAAATTAAATCATTTTATATCTGTATAATTTTTTTTTTTCTTTTTCTTTTTTTTTTTCTTTCAACAGTAGCAAGGAGATCATTAGAAGAAGAAAAAAAAAAAGAAAAAAAAAAAAAGAAAAAAAAAAAAAAACAATTTTGCAACAGAGTAAGTAAACTGGGCTTTTAAACACTAACATAATTTATAGTGAATGATGGAGACATAATTTTGCATAGAAAATCGGCCCGAATTGACTGGCTTCGAGTTTTAAATATGAGTGATAAATGATTAAATCATAGTTAGATACGATGGACCGTATCATGATCGGATTTCAAACATAAATTCAAGACTCATTATTCTGATTCTCTATTGCTTTTATCGCTCTATAATTATGACAGTTTGGGCACATTTGAACGTCGTTTCATACAATGAAATGACTCTCTCTCTCTATTTGAAATGAAATGAAATGAAGTGAACTGAAATGAACTAGTCAATATTAGCAATATTATCTTAATTCCACGCTTTTTTAATTCGATTCGCACTCTTTGTGTTATATATTTTTTTATTTTTTTTTGCGTGTGTTAAATAAATTTGAAAATTATCAAGCATTCAGACCTATGGCATTCAAACAAGCAAAGAGCAATTAAACTCATTCTTGCTCAAGTATTGCGACAACTTCAAAATAATAGCAAAATGAACCACCGAAGCAATATATGCTCCCAGCGATCAGCGATGTTTGACATCGTCAATTGTCAATTCATTGCCACCAAATCAATAAATCATCGATAATTAATGAAAAAAAGAAAAGAAACAAGGATAAGATTTCACCCGCACACGAGATCTCATAATTCAAAATATCACCGCACAAAAAAAAAAAAGAACAACCCAACAAATTCAGCCAACGGGCAATGTGTTTATTGTGAAGCGAAGACCGAGACAGGAAGGCGGTCACTTTGAGTTGGCGTTTTAATAAAAGATGTCAGTGATAGCCAGTTTGGCTCTGCAGTCAATTGACTCGTCAAAATAGAAGCATCTGTGGCCTTCGCGGCTGTCGCAAAAGAGCATCTTCATCGAAGACGATCAATCTCTTGAGGATTACCAATAGAAAGTGAGAGAGAAAAGCCAATGCACACCTATGGGGCAGATCTCCGCGGATGCTGTTGGAAAATATGCCACTTACGCCTTCAACTTTCGCTCAACCCGAAAATTGAATTAACGATCTGGTAATCGCATCTCAGTGATATTATTCTATGAATTAATGTGATAACCAGGATTAACTGATTAGAAATGGTCTAATAAGCAGTAATCCGATGAGTACCTATCTAGTGTTATGCACTTTGTATCCAGACAAAATGCCGTCTGGGCATGAGGCTTCTCTTTGTGTTCAGCTGGAAGTTAGCAAATTCAGCCGCTCAATTTCAGACGCCCGCAGACAAATTATGTGATCAAAAATGATACTACACACAATATATTCTCAGTTTATAAATAAAACAATTAATATATCTTTGAATAAAGCAATTCTACGCATTTTGGTTGACTGATTGACCCCGTTGACCCAGACCTAAATCTAAAAAGCTAGGCGGAGCCAATAGCTGTTGTCGCTAATTGCATGATAAATACACGTACTATGATTGAAACAACTTTACATTGCAAATATAGTGCTGGTATGTCATACATACTGCTATTTATGTAAATAAAAATAAACAAAAGTATAAAGTTAAAATAAGTGCTCCATCGCATGAGCCTATATGTTATCCTCAATCCTTGTAATATTATCAATGTGCACTCAGTGTTCACGTCTCCATACCAAATTAAAATCACTTGAAATTTGCCAGAACGATTACAAAATCTTAACCTGAAAGCATTTTGACGCACACAGACATCTGGGCCGACAATGGCCCGACATGTATAGCGTATAACGATCGAATATTAGTATGAGACGACCTGTCTATAACCATAGGAATACAGGAATGCCCTACCTCTTGAAATTCGTATATTAAAATCTTTACCCGTTTTTAAATCCCAACTTAAAACTTTTTATTTCAGAATCGCTTTTAATGACCTTGTTTAACTTGAAAATTAATGTAATTTCTATGCTGTAAAGCGCATTTGAATGTTTTCCTTTTACTGAAAATGGGCTTAATAAGTGCAATAAATGAAATGAAAATGAAATGAAATACATACAAGATGAAACATCGACCTAACTCCCTATTGTGACAAAACGGTCATATGCTGTTTCCAAGATGAGCCATGGTAGTTTCGCGTGAATCATAAAATAGTCGTCTATCCGATATAAACTGCATGTGAGTAAAAATACACAAATATATAAAACTAGGTCCAGTTTAGTAGAAAGGTTATTAATTTGTGGAAAATTTTGGCGTTTTTGGTTCGCCGAAATCGGAATCTGCGATAATTGAGTGGATGAATGAAAGTGTTGGCATGGCAACGAATTACGCTAAAAGACCACCTTTCATGAGCGATGTCTCATTTTGTAAAATAATAGAAAGAAGATCGTCTTCATATCTATGTCTATATTGACCACCTTTGCACGGTCCCGATACCTTTATTGTGTTGAGCAAAGACAACCACCCGTCTAAGGCGACCAGTTACCACCCTCTCTCGTCCCGCAAAGAAGCTTGACCCTGATCATGCTCGAATTCTCGATTGTAGCCGCCGAGCCACTGCCCATGGCCAACATACAGCCCATGAGCAGCAGCTCCTCGGCTCATTGTCCAGCAAATCCAAAGCCTGGTTAAAGTGCGTTGCTTTTACGAATACCGAGTGTCGTGAGCTAGCTCGCCAACTTCCTCTGTCGCTGATCCTTTTCATGTAGTCACCCTGTAGCCCTGTGGCTACAATTGAGATTTCAGGCATGACTAAAGGTGTTACATAACAGAGTACATCACAGAGAAGAGCCTGCACGTTCAGCTTTTGGGATATTTGATTACGATCAAAGCATGACGTCTCCATCGCGAAGAGGGCGAACTCAGATTCAACTAATTTTAATAACTGGGCACTGGGCAGTAATACTTGTCTGCACCCGATATACTCTGTGAAAATACGTAAGTATTGTACGTTTTCACTATTTGTTCTTTATCCCAGCTGGAAATAAACCGCTACTTCTACCTCTTCTACCTCTTCTACGAGGAGCTTTAGCTACATACACATATCCTGTAATGTTACCCTGATCACCCTGCGTAAGACGACCATCTGTCTAAGAAGACCACTTTCGGCTGGTCCCTTCGGTTGTCATTGTAGACAGGTTCGCTGAACCTTTGAAAGTCTCCCGACATCTTACTGTAGCTATTCTCTTTTACCGGCGCCAGAAATGAAACCAGTGAATTCCTCCATTTTTTTACTTTGAGGATATTTGTAACTCATCTTATTTTGCTTTAATGCAAAATACCAACGTTACTTTGCTACTTAAGCCTAAAAGTAGCTCTTTGTAAATCATATCACCTTCTCACGCTAATTATATTTGATCAAATGATACTCATGAGGTGTGGTAAGTGATAAGCAATTATCACACCTTCCCGAGGAAGCAGCAAACAGTTATGGATACATTCACATGAGATAGCTTCTGCAACCTAATACTAATATGGTTGAATTAAGTGTTTCATAGACAGGCTGCATCATTATTGCGAGAGCCAAATATAAGTCGCAGAGGAGATTCAATGTGATGATTGGTTGTGCATTGGTTGAAGGCAGCACGGGGATACGGGTCTGGACTGATGACAGTTACCTGTCCGTTGCCCTCGGGTGAGAAGCATTTCCACCTGTTCTCATGAGCAATTGGCCTGAGGGTTTCCGAGATTAAAATACATCGTGACTGGTTAAGTAGCGAGGCAGGTGGGTCCGATGTTCCGTGAGGTACCGAAGAAATGATAAATGTGTTACGGCAGTTACACCAAGGCTGCTTGAGGCCAGCTTCGTTCATTGACCTTAAACATTTCTAAAGGTTGTACTGCACTTCTTTTGAGTATTCATCATAGAATGTTTCGAATTCAATTGACAGGATTTAATATTACTGCATAATAGAAGCTAGGGACCAAAAATAGAACATGTCCGCTATCTAGAGGCATAATAGATACTTGGTAACATTCAAACGGTTACGAATAATAACTTGTAAAAAATTTCCACCACGCTACACCTGCATATAAGTTCAAATTTAACCCAAATAATTATCACACATCTTTATAGCTGATATAGGTTTAACCAGTAGATAGCATACCGTATTGGTCATAACCGTATTCAATCCCCACAGAAGCCTAATAAACACCTGCTTATCGTGTCGATTATAGGAGTCACAGATACCTTTCGTGCCATTTTGACATTCTCTGATAACGTTTCCCTAGAACTCATAGACACAACAATCTATAGATAACGACAGAGCTACAATTGATGTTCCTTAGGGCGTAGGTTGGCTCTTGTCGGAGAGTTAATATATACCTGTGCTTACCTACAAACCAATTTAGATGTCCGTAATATACACAGGTACCTATCTATACATGTATTTCTTATGGCTAATTATACTGATTGTTATCTACGATCTGCATGGTCATCCTGATACATAATGATAGCGAATAGCCGAGGAAGTTTCTATGTTCGTGTTCAATCAACCAGGTAATTAATTGATGGAATTATTTTACCTGTTTTAACTATCTATCGTATAGTGTGGTCACAGAGATGCAATTTGAGTAGTGAAAATTTATCTCTGCTAGTTCAATTAATTCTCTCAGAGAAAGTTTAATTAAGTCGGTAATATTAGTAATAATGTGAGATAAACATGTTTAGATGATTATTGCACAATGTTTTTTTGTTTTTATCTTGACCCAAATAAGAGCACATCGTACCAAGCAGGTAATGTTAAAATCCCCTAATACGGAGGGTATGCAGAGGGAAAATCGGATTACCAGCATGCATAAAAGATCCTATCAATATTAGATATAAAAAAATGCAGATGCCCAGGTAGCTGTCCCATTTGGCTGGTGTAGGGTGAAACAATGATACGTTCAGAGGGTGATCAGGCTTGCACCTGCCCCTCGCATTAGAACTATGTATACCTTTGGCTTTAAAGCCAATTCTCTCACATCAAATTATGTTAAAAGATAAAAAGGTCTATAGCATTTATAGAAACAACGTACAATGGGGTGCCTTGAGGAAACAATTGTGGAGCTTTAGTGCAAAAAGATGGTTCTTTTCTCGGATCAGGGCCGCATCCCAATCATGCAATCCAGACAGGTAGTCATGGCGACTGAGCTACTCAACCTCCTTCCTCCACACCGCCTTTCCTGTAATCTTGCAATTGAGATACTGATTATGTAATGCAATTATGATACTGACTTCCTAATTTCAAACTTGAAAGAATACTCTTTGAGCCATAGTTCTGTGAAGAATGATTAACGTTGATATGCTAACGAACTTGATTGCAAACGAGCTTACTTCCCTCGTAAAATTCTTCCGTTTCAGATTCATTGAAAGAACCCCCTCCCCTACCCACCGTATTCTTATCAACCGATCTCACTCAAGTAAATTTGCCATGATACTTCAATTTGGATCATGAAAGGTATCTGGAATCTTTATAGGGCCAATTAACCAATACATAACCAGGGCATTGCAGTGTTATTGTGGTGAGAACAATCAGAAAGGTAGGCCATTGAAACATACATGCATCAGTTAGCAATCAATCACCAGGACTGAGGTGTACATGGACCCTATTCGAGTGTTATGCACATCACTTGTATGAACTCACAAACTAAATAATCCACATTATTAATAAATCAACTTATAATTGCTTCGATGGAACTCCTATATATTATATGCATATGCATTCACTGCCTGAATGGTGACACAATCATCAGCCTTGCAGTCGTACGTTGCAGGTTATCAGAATGGACATACTGTTACACTAGTCCATAATGATATAATTATCAGTTATCTGCTGTCTGCATAATCATTCATGTCAGGATTTTGCACAAACCCTCAGGTTTCAGATGAGTTACAGATGTTGAACTTGGAACTCTCCCATATAGGCAGGCCTACACGGTTCGATACTTAATATCCCAAGAAGTTTACTTTCTTCCATGAACTCTGTAGTCATAAAAATATTTCAGAATCGAATTATAAAGTTGAAGGCCCGTAAAGGTTGGAATCAATAAATAAACTATTTTATATAGCGACAATCTGCCGCACTGTTTTTTTTTTTTGTTTTTTTTTTTTTTGGTCCCCATTTCAGATCCCGATCCATAAGTAAAATAAGTAAAATAATACACAGGGTGATTCATAAGTAAAATAATATACAGGGTGATTCATAAGTAAAATAATATACTGGGTGATCCATAAGTAAAATAATATACAGGGTGATTCATAAGTAAAATAATATACAGGGTGATTCATAAGTAAAATAATATACAGGGTAATTCATAAGTAAAATAATATACTGGGTGATCCATAAGTAAAATAATATACAGAGTGATTCATAAGTAAAATAATATACAGGATGATTCATAAGTCTATTCACAGTATGTATATAATATGGATAATTAGTGAGGTTTGCGAGGCAAGAACATTTTTGTAACACTTTACTTGAAAATTCCCCTTATAATTATGGCCTATACGTTGAATAGACCTGTGAATCGCCCTGCCGTCTGATGGGTAAATGTACATGCAGACTAGGCATGACGTGGAAAACAATACACGGTGATCTAAAAAGGGATGACCTTTCGTACCTGGAATCGAATCAAGGGTTAAAGTAGTGCAAGATTTGCGTCCGGGTATTTACGTGATTCACCGGCGACCCTCGACGGCATTTGAAGGATTTTACGATGGAATAAATGTTCTGTCTCATCACACTTACACTGCTTAACTACCTCAGCCACTTGCTATGGTAATTGGAATTGTGATTGAGTAGCAAGTTAATCAGCCAGGTAGAGAGTTTCTTTAGACACCGAGTATTCTGATCTACCAGGAAGTGAGGTCAATAGGTTATAATGTTTGGCTTGTTGGTCAGTGGCGTGCTGAACACAAAGTTCATTTTGCTCAGCTAAGAGAGACTAGTCTTTTATCGTATCCAATTGATCATGCTGGTCTTGAACGCCCAAAAAATGTATTCACATTGCAATCAAACTATCTGCTGTGAAGTAGGAAACTCCATGCTGAAAATAGCCCTTACTCAGCCATTATGTATGCTGAATGAACCGAACATTGTGATCAACACGTAAATAATAAGATAATAATACTTAATGAGTACAATACTTGTTGAGATTTAGGGTTCCACTCAACTGATTCAAGTGATACGCGAGCACCAGAACAGAAACCCAGGACCGGGGTTTCCTCCTACTTTAATCGACAAATCCCAAGTTTGGTTATCCTGCCATTCCTGCGTACGGCCATAGACAGCAGTACAAGCGCCCGGCCTTGTTGCACAGTTGAGCGGAACTACAAAGTCACAGAAGAATTATAATTATAACGAATTACAATTAAAATTGGAAATCATACCACCTGTGGCATGATCGGTCTCGAATCCGGGACCTCGACCTCCGCGATCGCAGTCAGCTGGTCAAACATGAGCAACTAACACTTGAGTAACATATGCACCGAGGCGCCCCTTTTGACAGCTTTGCCAATTAAATTTCATGAATTTATAGGCAGGAGCAGTGAACCAGAAGGGTGTGAAATCCGAACTATGTTACAAATCGTCCAACTGGAAATCGAGAAAGGCAATCTTCAGAGCAACGTTATGAATGCCCCTTATAAGTACATTATGAAAACCAATCCATGATTACATTATGATTTCTATAACAAGTCAATTGTCTGCTTCGGGCGGACGTTCTGTTGTTACGCACTGCCGCTGTGGGTCGCTACCTCGACAGCTCACAGAAAATATTTAACAAACCAGATTGCTAAAACAATTGGAATCATAATGGCAACCGGATGCATTCCATTAAAGGGAGGGAGAACTGTTTAAAAATGGACTTTAAGTCGTTATTTGATGCACCAAAAATGATTCCTATGCCTGGCCCACACAAGGAATATCATCCCTAACGATTTCGCGGGAGATATATTGCTAATTAGGCGTGACGTCAGACCCTGTGATGAAATACCGAGTTGCCCATCTTTTACAATGGGCCTCGTCATATCAGCGTGTCCTGCGACTAAACCCCTGGATATTTTTTATTTTCTTTTCGGAAATAGATAGAATAATCATTTTGCCACCAGTCAGGCGCGAAAACAAAATATTTTTCGCTATTTTTCTTATTTTAACAAGCGATTTTCTAGGACACCTACCATGTTTCTCATCCCGAAACAGTAAAAAGGTCAGCCAGAGTGCACGCTTGCCTCCTATACTTCGCAATGGAAGTCACTCTAAATTAAAAGTAAATTGACGTCAGTTATTTGACCATGTAGAAATGAAGCATTCGTCTGACCCATTTATTTCACCTGCTCTCATGGATCCTCCTTTTTAGCTTATCAATGAAATAAATATTAATTTCCATGATTACAGCGATAGATTTTATTCACCGTGAAATGACTGACCCAACTTGCAGGCAACTCCATCCTGTCACTGGAATTGATCTGCATGACGAAAAGTATAAAAACGAAGGAATATTAGTTCATATAGGCATTTAACCCCAGAAAAAAACCTTGATACATGTAATTATAATAAACAAAATTAGAGAAAAGAGTTGCAAAAAGTGTACAGGATGCACAAACAATAGTCAGTACATGACACAGCTGTCACATCATACAGGAATAGGCATTGAGTATAGAAAATGCATTCGCACAGGCCATCAAATCAAAGCGTTCTCACTTCATCCTCCGCCAGGCACAAGCAATGATGAGGCAGTGGGTGCAGGATAGCGGAATTTTCATGCTGAAGCTATACCTGTTGAAAATATTTAAAGAAGAGCAACTGCTATAACGATAATTAGTATGACTGTATGCTCTGAACAATCTTATGGCCGGTGCATGACTAGTGTCAGTTAATGGCTGTATAAGAATTCAAATTGTAAGCGCTGACTGTGAATTTATTCAGCAAAAAGCACCAACAATCGAAGCATTGATGTCAGAAAAGCGGTCCACCTTGTGTCCATTGTGCTCAGCGCACGATTCAAATGGCCAAGTAATGAATTATCTCATTAAGACCAACTGCCAGTATTAAATTCAGAACATTAACATCAACACAGAAATATTAAAAATTTTAAATATTATGATTCGAAGTTGGAATTTGTCGATTTGACGACCGTCTGCGAAATTATGACTGATCGCTTCTAAGTCAGAAGCTCGCTCAAAAAGCAGCAGCACAAATATGAAATATTAATTTTCCGATAATTCTTGATATTGCATGATTACTTAATGAATAGTCTCACAAAATCGCCCCACAAAAACCAGAATTATGTGAGTTATATAAGTAAAAAAAAGTATAAAAAAACCCCGAACAACAACAACACTGAAATGAGGGCATCAATAAATTGTGCGGTGGTGTACCTTAGCAGTACTATCGATTGATTCGTAATGCCCCATGCATTGTTCGTCTGTTGGCATCGTGGTTCTCATGAGGTTTCATTGGAGTGCGATTAGAATTAAAAATAATTTTAATTTCTCAGCAGATTACTACCAAAATAATATTTTACTCGTTTGCAAGGAGAAAACTGCACCACTGTTATAGCAACGAGTTTTGTTTGGTATTTTGAGGCACCAACATCACTCGCATGCCAATCACGAATTAAACAAATCACTTATGCATGAGTGGTGTTCTTACCCTTGCGCCGCTCGTGGTTCTGCGTCGCGGTGCATCTCATTCGGAGCCAGCACCTCCATGGCAGGGTCCTCACTCCTCGGCGCCTGTCTCGGCGTCGCGCTGGTTGCTGTCCTCGTCTTTTGCGTGGGGTTTGCGTCGCCATATTGGTTCAAAATTGAAGTACCTGCTGCTGGGAACTCTGGAACCAGTAGTGTGTACGGGGGACTGTTTCTCTTCTGTGATCAACAGGATCTCAACTCTGAGTGCATTGTAATATTCAACGCCGATGAAGGGCTCACTGAAGGTAAGATATATGCCTCAAGTATTAAGTTCTAGAGAACTGTCACTAAACACTAGTAAACAGGTCAATTCTGACCAATACAACATGATGTTATAATTGATTAATTGATTAATTATGCAAATTGGAAGTTAATTATTGTTAGAAACCAGTAACCAGTACTGCGCCCACAAACTATACTTAGAATTCCACGATCATGATTGATACAGGTACATAATTTGTTATCCACCCTGCACAGCATGGCTGCCAGCAGCGGAAGCAATGGCCAGTATCGGCCTGCTGTGCGCCATCGGAGCACTGATCTGCACATTTGTATGGATCTGCAGTGGACCATCAACGGTTGTATGTGCTCTGGCTTCTCTTCTCTACATCTTGGCTGGTGAGAATTGCATTTATGATTTTAATGCTATGCAATGATGCCATGGTTACATTTCAAGGTATTTTCGGAGTGATTTCGGTGGCAGTGTTTGGCATGATGTCAGAATTTGAACTCGAACACCTTTCCTGGGCACTTTGGTTAACGGTCGTGGGGAGTGTGTTTTTTGTTGTTAGCGGAATAATCGCAGCCGTTGCGTCGTGTAATGTCAATAAAGTGCATCCTTTGGAAGAAGATTGAACCCAACAGCAAAGAACATAAATAAAAAATAACTGTGCATATTATGTTTATTACTTGAATGTTTATTGCTGTGAAAATAAAACGTCTTATTATATCACTGACAATATTAAAGTTATTCGCATAATTCTTATCCCAATGCGATTTTCATCCTTTTCTGACGTAAATCGTTGAAATAAATCTTGGAAAAAGAAAATGAGGTGCATTGGAATGCTAGAGCAATTGTATTACATCATTGTCTAGAAACTCTTGAATAAGATTGTTGGAATGTTTGGTCCAAACAATCGCTATTGTAGTTCAAAGAGAAATTTAAGAATGAAAATATCGTGTTGTGAAAAACATAATTTATCGCAAAAGCAATTCATCCCTAATTTTACTTGTAGCTATAATTATATGTAGCCAGTACAGTACTCGATCATCCGAGGCCTTAATTATGCATAGGCAGCATAGCCAATACGAATCTAATGCCAGGACATCGCAGTGTGGTTGTTGATACGGCTCCATATCCACAATTCATGGCCTTAAATTAACTTGGCAGCATACCCTTGAAACCCCGAACCCGTCTCGTGACCATAGAGAACCCCCTTTAATTTCCGGGACACGGGTGATTAAAATCGACCCAGTAACCAGGGGCAACTATTGTTATCCAGGAAACAAACATCAAACAAATAGCAACCCGCTAAGGTCGCTGCTCAACATGATCCGAATGCGATCAGAAAGGGATTAATTCCAAGCAGTGATGAACCTAAATGCGCTGCTGGGTGCTATCCTGGTCAGCGGATCCATCTCTGGGATCCTCTTCATCGTGGGATACGTAGCGCCATACTGGACGTGGGTCGAAAAACAGGGAATTGACACCCACACTGGCTTATGGCAATGGTGCGGCATTTCAACCACTGACCAGAAGGAGATGTGCGGTATATTGGAGTCAACAGGCGATTGGCCAGGTAGGATTAGGTTACCCACGGATCTAAGCAAACGTCAGTAGGATTATTTGTTATTCAGGCATTGTTTTTATTTATCCTATTAATGCAATTTCTCGTCTGATTCAGATTGGTTGAGAGCTTCCCAGGGCGTTTTATCGGCGTCGTTGTTCTTCGCTCTTCTGTCCATGATCACAACCGTTGTATGGAGTTTCAGGGGACCAAGCAAATATACTTGCATAATCTGCTGTGTATTTTTCCTCATCTCAGGTAAATCATCCATAATATTATTTCTTTGAATCTACAAATAAATTATTTCGTTTGTATTATATAGAAATCAAATGATTCACAGTGCAACTTATATTACCGGGTTATGACTAACATTATGCCTATGATTTTCTCAGCGTTGCTCAGTTTAACTGGGGCCTGCCTATACGGTGACAAAAACAGGGAAAATTTATCCTGGGCCTTCGCCTTTCCTTTGGTGGCCGCGTTTCTATACCTTCTCCCTGCTCTGCTTTCTGCAATTGCCGCACGCCAAGTGTGGAAAGAGACACCTGATAAATGACGTCATCCATAATTATGACGTCAAGTCGCTGTGATTGGATGAGAGATTGTTGCTGGAAATTTGTTGAGTATAGGATGGACTTGAAGACATTAAATAGTTATGGGTACTCATGAAATTATGACGACTCTGTTACTGGCGTGTGCCACGACTTGCTCGTTTATTGAGTGAAATAAATTGGTTAAAGTACTGTTCTCATGCTCTTTGTAAGTTGTTATTCTCGCCCTCACCAATTTGAGATGCACTGTAGCACGCATTTCAACTTCTATTCTCCTTTCCTTTTTTTTTTTTTTTTTTTTTTTTTTTTCTTTTTTGAATCCGTGATGCCTCTTTAAAATGGAGAACATGTTTGGATCCTCAGCAGACGGCCGAATGAAGTGTGTCCGTGCGGTGCTGAAGCAGATGTGTCTTCAGGGCTGAATGAAATGCCGCCGTTTGGTCGCAGAACGCCAAATCATTATTTTGTTGGGCACAGACAAGGATTGACAGTTTATAAGTTAGAGATTGTCAGCAAACAGACTCAACGCGGCTTCGATACGATTTCGCGAGTCTCGCTCCACACATTAGGATACCTTTGGACGTACTGTTCGCAGGTACATTGCCTCTATGGCCAGATCTTCATTGGTGACTTTTAATTAGCGCGCGCGTGAGAGAGAGAGGGATCTTCCCAGTTGTATTTCAGGGAAAGTTGTTTACGGTGCTCGTCAAGCCGGTATTGAGGGTCGAGGCTTCTACCGCAGAATGTGCATGTTCCAGTGTAGTCCGCACGTTAAGAGAATGAAAGTTGACTTGGAGAACTGCCACATGAGTTGTGTATCGTGGTCAGGGGTGTTCGTCCCTCCTCTGAGCGTCATGATGCTGGCGTGGTTGTGTTCGTATGGCCCGATTGTAGCGTATGCAATGACGCCTCCACAAAGCCAACGGAAAACCTAGAATAAACATCGCCTGCTGAATTGCACTTTGTCTTAAATACTCCTGATTTTACGATTACATATCGAGCACACAATTATTCCACTAAAGATAAATGAGAGCCATTTATTGCGACGGCTTCTAAATGTCCCGTATTTGATGCATAAATCTGAAGCGGGCTCTTTTTCTTTCTCTTTTTTTTTTTTTTTTTTTTTTTTTTTTTTTTGACAGATACTACAGGATTACGACGTTGTATTCGGTCGCGTGTTTAGCGTGAGAATATTCTAGCAGAAGGAATTTAATGTGACATGCGAAGAAAATTAAAATGCACATTACGCGCAAATATTCGAAACAAGTGGTATCATATTTTCGATATCAATCAGTGGTGAATATAATCAAGTTTAGCATTAATACTGGCGGTGTGGTGTGAAATTGGTCCACATCGCCAGAAAGCATGGTCGAGGGAGCCAATGAAATCGAACTGTATTCTTATGCTCAGATAATTATCCAGGCGAACTTATCCCGTGCATAATGCTAGCTACATATATGGCTACAAGTAACCTCATTGATAAATTGATGCTTCAACGAACCAGTCAAAGTGCACCAGGAGAGCTCGGTTTTTCAGTCGGAAAAAAAAACGCATTGCAAACGAATATATAATTTATCGGATCGTATATTATTTCCATCATCGCCTAATACGAACCCCGAAAAAACACGAGGGTACTTCAGCTTGTCTGATATAATATCTCAAAAAAGCTTTGAGAAATTCACTAAAGGGAGCATTCATTTTTAGCACTGAACACAAGTTAGAAACTAAAACTTCCTTAGCAGTAAATCAATATTTGTATATTATTTAAAACTTTATGTTTTTGAAAGCTAAAGTTTCCGCCGTCTGAACATTTTTTGGTTTAACATATTTTTACATCCACTTCCTCTTTCCTCTTCATTCAAGCATTTCATTTTCTCAACAGAATATTATTTCAGAAAATTCTATAAAAATCTTAAACCATACAGTTCTTTGTATTCGTGTTCCTTTCATTTTGTGATACATATACCAGGTGTGCTTCTAAATTGAATCAATTATCTTGTTTTATTATTGGTCCAATCTATTGTTTTACTCTGCAAACTCCTGCTCTTTGAAGCGATTAAAAAGATATCTGCTTCGTGTCCCCTCAAAACTCGAAAAAATAAAGATAAAATGAAAGAACGAATTAGGGAGAATGTGCTTCTTGCACCATACAAAAGAGCACACATGATACACAAACTACAAGTAAAAACACTATTCAGAAATCTAACAATCGTCCACAGGAGTGATGCGGGTCTGGATTTCCGGGAGTGTCGTCACTTTGAGCAGAGGACTGAGTTTGCCTCCTTGCGGGGGTGAGGGTCGGGTCGGTTCCTTGCCCAGCAGCCAGTAGGTGGTCATTGTCCCTTTTCCTTTGATCGGAATCTCCCCTCGACATTCAAAGAGGTAACCGCCCAAGGTATTCAATGCAGCGTGTGTTGTGGCGCTGATGTGGATACGCATCTCTGAAGAAGCAACACATTAAAGGTAAAATATACGGCATCCCATCCAGGCAGAACTATATATGAGAAAGGAGAAACCAGGTAGATATTAGAGATTGACAGTTTCCAGAAGGAGTCATGCACCAAGATACAACATAGAGATGATAGTACACTGCATATCAGATGCGTAGTATCAATTCCCAAGCTTCAAAGTTCAGTGATGATGTTGTGTATATGATGACTTACCTTCTCCGTTGGATTCCATGCGAGACGCGGTGTTGACCGTGTCCCCAAATAGGCTATACCTGGGCATAGACAAACCAACGACTCCAGCGGAACATTCACCTATGAAATTCATAACGTGATCACAACGTTATAGGCACCGTAGCTCACCAGTATGTAATCCAATGCGTATTCTCAGCGGCACCGTCGGTAAATGTGGGATTTGGAACGTGGTGACAGCTTCCAGGAGATCCAAGGAGCAGTTTGATATTTCCTTCACGTGCTGGTTGCCGATTCGATCGGGTAAACCACTCACAATCATGTACGCATCACCGATCGTTTCAACCTTTTGAAAATGTACCAAAAGGCGTGCGTTTGTGAAGAAACAAAAATCATGTATCCTTGGTCACACCTTATAAACTCTGTGCCGAGTGATGACACCGTCAAACAACGTGTACAATGCATTTAAGAGGTTCACCACCTACAGAAGAGTTCAATGTTTTGGTTTGATTTTGGATTGAAATTTCAACAAACTTGGAACGGTGTACTGCCTGATGAGATACTTGTGAAGCCAACAATGTCTGAGAAGTAAATTGTGACTTCATCAAAACGTTCAGCTTCGATTGATTCCCCGTTTTTCAATCGTTTTGCCACTGTCCTGATCACAGATTATTGCTTAATTGGGCTGTCTCTTGGTGGCCTTACTCTGGTAGCATCCTGTACAGCAACAGTTCGGTCCTTTTCTTCTCTTCAGCCAACTCTGTCGTTCTTTCAGTGACGATTGCCTCCAAATTATCCGAATATCTCTCCAACATCCGAACCATGTTGTCCATGATATTTGTAGATCTTCATTATTGGACAGAAATACAAATACAAATAAAATACAAATATATATTATGAAATACCCTTTAAAGTTCTTCTGAATAAATTTCAGCATGGATCTGCTTGTGGGCCTCGTATTAGGATCCTCTGCCCAACATTTGGGTCCGATGCTAAGATACTGCTTTAGCTCTCCTTCTTCCGGGAATTCAATGGTTGGACGAAAGAAAACTCCATCCTTCGGATGTGTTACTTTCTCGATGATATCTACTCATATAAATAGTAAAAATCAAGTCTAACCTGGATCCTCTCACCTTTGGCGTTGAATACACTGTCATACTCGTGATAAGGCGTGCTTCGATTGATCACCTCTTTGAAGATGATACCAAAACTGTACATGTCGCCCTTTTTAGACCCTGATTTGGATGCTGTTGACCTCAGGATTTCTGGAGCTGTCCATTGCAGTGCTGTGTAAATGATAAATGTGAAATTTCAGCTTATCTTGCAAGTCTATATAAAGCGGAAGAGTCGGCGTTCGTGTTCACAGGAGAGGTCTGTATCTCACCTTGATATATCGAGTCTTCTCCTTTATTCGGGTTGAACATTTCTCCTTCATGCAACTGGCTGAGGCCGAAATCCGTGAGCTTACAAACCCATCTGCTGTCGATTACAACATTGGAGGATTTTAACCTTCCATGGTGGCCAATGAAGGAAGCGTGGAGGAAGTCTATGCCCTGAATGTGGGTTAGATAGACTCAGTGAGATTTATGGTGAGCGGCACCAACCTTGAGAACATCAGTGATAATGGACAATTTGAAGTGGGAATCCAATCGAATATTTTCATCAAATAGAACATCCTGTGTGGGTGGAAGTCGTTAATGTCATGCACAGGACTCAAAATGGCGTCATGCACAGGTATGGATACAAAATGGATACTAATGACGTGATATAGCTGACCAACCTGCAAGCTTCCTTTTGGACAATATCCCCACAAAGTGCAAAAATTTGGCGGAGTTACACATGCTGCGACAAACTGGTTCAAGTAGGTCGATGTATTAGTCAGTTCCTTCAACTATCATGATCAGGTGTGTCTTTTTTTCATTAATCGGGTGGATAATTAACCTAAGTATTCACCTGGGACAACATCCTGCTAAGTTCTGTCCTGACAGTCAGTTGATCCTTGTGGATGACTTTAACCGCGACTTGAGACTTCCTCACAAAGGCTACTTTGGTGAAGACTTGCCCCTTGGTAGAGTAGGTATTGGACAGTGCGTCACTCCTCAAGGTTGGAGTACTCTCCTGTTGTAGTAAAACGCTCATAATGAAATTTACCAGAATTTTAAACCGCAAGTAAATTTATCAAGTGGGAAATATATATTACAAAAATTTGACTCGCTCCTCCTCTCGCCTGCCTGAAGAGTATCTCATCGTATTCAATCTTCCAAGTCTTTCCGATGAGTTGCCTCTGCTTCTTTCGACTGAAGTATAAATTATAATCAAAACAGTGGTGAAGCTGCCCGTACTACTCACTATATGATAGCTACAAGTATGATACTTAAGATGATCAAGAACACAAGTGCTCCGCATACCCCTCCAATGATGTATGCCAGCGTACCTACAATGCCATTGTGACCAATTACTGAATGATTTGGCAACTGAGTACTCACGGTCCGCACAGAGCTCATCTTCGAAACCACACGCTGGAAAGGCAGGTGGAGCATTCTCAATACCAACTGAAAGGTCCCCCCAGATGATGTAATCGTTTCTACTATCTGTGTTCTGTGGGAACAAATTACTTTTGCGATTGTAGATGACCGTTTATACAGTGAAACCTCGATTACTCGAAGTTCCAATGACACAATTCTCCGACGTATGGAGGTTTCGAGTTATAGATAGTGTTATTCTTGAACTTCTTACAGCATATAGGAATTTTGTCGTCAGGCATATCAGAAAACATCGAGGAATTTGATAGATTCGAGAAACAGGAGCTCGAGTTATGAATATTTCATTTAACTTAAGTTTGTTAGTTTAATCGAAGTGGGAAGGGTAGTACATTCAGCTATTTACCAATTCAAAACTAATACTAATTTAACTGATTAGTACACAATTACTATAAGAGACAGGTAAATAGTTACAGACAGTAGTGGAATGGCACACTGTTTGAAAACAGAGAAGGTGGACATTCGGAAACTCTAGTGCATTACATAACTCACCAATGAAACATTCTAAAAAGGAAGAGAGAAAAAGAAAGTTTCATTGAGCGAAATTGGCAAATTGTGATGAAGATTTATCGTCTAATATTGTATACTTTCCTCAAAAGGACATATTCAAGCGCTCACCGGGCGAATGTCTTTCTGGCCCCCAGTCTGCTCTCTGATGTACCACTCGACATCAACGATTGTTCGGAAGTGACCGGTCATTGACATGTCCCAGACTGAAAAATCCAGAGGTCGTTCACCACTCTCGTCTATCATCACTTGCCCAGAAACACCTTATGTATAACATATTATGCATAATTGAATACAGATGCATTGAGGATTAAGAATCACCATTGAACTCAATAAATTCTGCCAAATGGAAGAGTTGAGATCCGTTTGCAATCTGAGATCCACTTGTGTCAGCCTCAAGGGATTTGTTCAGGAGTCGAGCATACAGTACGATGGTGTCGTGGAGCACGGCTGAGTAGCCATTCGGCTGTTTTGAAAGAGTGAGGGTGGAATTCGAGTCTCCTTTAAATAATGATATACATTGTATAGGAAATGTTTTGCTAAGCTTGTTAATTGGGACAATGCTTAATAAATCAAACAAAAGCTTATAAATAAATTATGATTTTAACACCATTACACATTTCCAACCATCGCATTTCACATCCACGTATTCGCCATCTTTATGCACATTTGCAGCACATTACAATAAAAAAATCATACAATGCGTATTGCGAGGTGCCATCGTTGATTTATGTTATAATTATGATTAAATGCTATTTAAATTGGTCTTACTGATACAGGTGTTGGAAAGGTGGATATCCAGGGTTCGACTGCAGATTGAGCAAGACAACTAGAGGCCCAGCTGTCAAATCCTGGCTGTTCAGTATGAGAATGTTTCATAGTCACCTACAAAGATGCGATGCATTGTGGGTAATGCAAGAATCCTGCCGGAAACTCACGATTAAAGCCGAATGGAAAGCACGTTGCGCTTCACTGTCTCGATCATCACCTCTGTGCCAAGTCTCATTCCCCAAGCGAAGCCATTCGTCAGAATCGTCAGCAGCGGTCACGAAAACAAAATCACCTTCAGTCATGTCAAGGTCATATGCCGCAAGCATATAGTCTCTGAGTCGAGACAGAGGCATAAGTAGAATTACAACTAAAGGGCAAACAGAGACACTTGATTGGTGCGAAATCCACGCAACATCCAGACTCACTGCGACATGCACTCCTGATGACTCTTAGCTTCGCCTTAATTTCCTGAACACTAGCATCTGAATCCATTAGAAGTTCAATGTTCAGTTTGAGAACTGCAGACGTTTCAAAGGCTTCTATGACCGCAGCCCGCATGGTACCGTAGGGATGGTCATTGACCCCGATGACTCCGGCTTGGTCCCAGCCATAAGTATCGAATACCCCGAGAAACATCCGACCTTAAGGAGCGAGGAAGTATCAGGAAATTTCACTTTAAGTAATTGTGACGTCACAAGATAAACTCACCGAGATAGTTCAGTTGGCCTGATGTGCGTATCAATGTGTTGTATATTGTTTTATCGTTAAGACTTGCGCCAGCCGCAAACCAGGACAATACGGGAGTGTTCCAGTAGGCGCCAAGTTCACCAATCGATTGAGTAGCTGGGAGAATATTAACCAGGATTACAAATATACTGGGTGTGTTGTGAGCATGGGGGTCACCATATGTACACGGAGAACCTATGAATACATGGGTCCCTGCAATGTGCGCTTCAACTGCTTTGCCTGCTGCCTGCTTGCTTTCACATTTGTCGTCAAACCAGGTAAAACTACGCAATTGAGAAGGTGAAAAGCATTGCGATGTTAAAAGTGGGTTTACTTGAGATTGACGCCAGGTAGGAGGGCGTCGTCTTGGATCGTTTTCACTGCACACACTACGCCAGGTAAGGTATTGTAGACGGTGCTCTCCATAATGGCTGGTGGCTCGATGACTGCCGGTACCATCAAAGCCACGTTCACGTCAAGGCTATCAGTCTCCATGGCAACCAATAGCACACCAACGATGCTCAAGACGAAGCTTGTTGTCATGTTTATTTCATCATATATTGAACTGTAACAGATAAACAAGCAGGATGAAAACAATGCCTCCGAGATATTTATTGATCGTACAAGGAGTCACTAATTAATTATTTACAACATTGACAAACAATTCTTTTGTCGATAAAAAAGAATTCCTTGATAATTCTATGATGGTCGGCAATGTTGAGTCAATAATTAAATAACAATTGTGTTCGGCTGAATATGTCCAGTCCTTTTGAAGCAAATGCTATAATGGTGAATTTCAGCCCTCAGCAGATGCGATGTAGTTAAAGATGGTGCGAACATGATCCTGGATCAGTGGACCATCACTTGTCACTGCAATATTCCCCTTTTTGTTGCTGTTGTTGTTGTTGTTGTTGTTGTTGTTGTTGTTTATTTTATTTATTTATTTATTTATTTATTTATTTATTTATTTATTTATTTATTTATTTATTTATTTATTTATTTATTTATTTATTTATTTATTTATTTATTTATTTATTTATTTATTTATTTATTTATTTATTTATTTATTTATTTATTTATTTATTTATTTATTTATTTATTTTTGAGCGGGGCCGAGGAGGGTTCAATAACTAACGGAAATACGGAGCCAGAAAGGCATAATTTTATTTGAAGACTAGTACATGTATGTGCTTATTATTATGAGATAATTATTCCTCTGTCATCAAAGTCCTTCAAGGTCTCAAATAAACGCTGAGTTTTGATCGCTTCGGGTGTGGTTAGGTTAGATCAATTTTATTTCGAATGATTGGGCAAAGACTTGATAGCTTGAAAAAGCGCATCGTGATGCACGTCTTTATTTCTTTACATCGTTATCTTGTTGAATGTATAATTTTCTTCAAGAAAGATCAGTTCATTATGGAATCCTTTCATGTAAATCGATTTTACGGGATTTTACGAATTCAGAGGGACCCATTTCGAAACGATCTGTACGTGAGTATCGTCACTTTGAGGTCAAGTTATATAGACCAACTAGCTTGTCACCCTTGGAGCAACTTCCCGCTCCAGAATTGAGGCTTCTGAATATTTTCCTTCGTGTAGCCGTCAGCCTTTTCAGAACGCAATCTTCAAATTTTCGAGCAAAGCACTCATTGGAGTACCATAATCTATCATTCCATGCAATTTCATTGTCTATCAAATTCATCTTGTTATGGGAGTACTCGAAAGAATGTTTACCAGGCTGCGCAAAGAAATCAATTTTGGATCACAAACGGTTTGAAAATTAAGAGGGTAGACTTAAATTGCGCACTATGTACAACGTACATGTAAACACAAACATGGATTAACTAGTTATCATGCTAGTTATAGATCGATGCATTTCTATTGCATCTATAAGTATATATAGAGAGCCTCCGAATCGATGTCGACATTGACGAATGCAATTGAGCTTAAGACGAAAGTGAAATTTTGGACCAAAATCGATCTATTAAGGAATAAGCCCATAGCAGGGTGGGGGGATTATAAGTCCAAACCTACATGTACTTTAATTGAAAAAAGTTTACTGAAAATCTGAAGCAGCACAAAACAAAATATTCTCACCTGATTAATATATTGAGACATTCTTTGACAAATCCACCAAAATTGAGCCTTTGGTTTTCATAGAAATCCACGGGTCATTCCAAACGCTGTCCAGTTATGACCGGTATGTAGATACAGAAGAACCAACAGCAATAACCAAAATCAATAAACCATTCAGATGAATCGAATCGATATTTCTCAGTCTGGATATTACAAAATGGTCATGGTGGCACAGCCTTTATACCTGGCCAGGTAAATATGCATGTCTGATGCTGCCGGGTAATTGATGAATGAACAGAGCATTGGGCAGCGAACTCTACACGCATACAATGCACACGGTGGCTCAAAAGTATAATTACACACAATAGACACAGGTGCGTGATTGCCCTCCCGCCACCAGATCCTTAAAGCCTAGAGCTGTAAATCCAGAGACCTGTAACTCAGTACTCATGTTACATGTCTCAAATTTATGTTACTAGTAAATGGAGATAATTGTATTTGCTAAACTTTCTATAGGCGCTTTGTGATTTTATAAAACATTTCCCGACGCACTGCTGTGTATCAATTCTTATATATTTCTTGAACTAGGATATCATTATATAACGCTACAAGTAGATGTTATTCGTCATGAATTTGGTTAAACAGGTGGCACAGCTCAAGAGTAATACATGTATAGCAAGGATTATTACGGTTTTAGCATTTTCACTATTCTGTGGTAACATCGATTTTAAACGCTGGAATACTTATATGAATAACAAACACAAAAGCATTCATAAACGTTGACTAACATTTCTTGACAATATAACAAATAATCTATTACCTACGATGAGACATCATTACAATTATATCATATAATCAACAAACAAACAAAAAGAAAAAAAAAAACATATTTTTTAATTTATTATTATTTTTTTCTCCTCGCTTAAATATTCACATTGATGTATGTTGTTGTTAAATAAATGATTTCTCTCTCTCTCTCTCTCTCTCTCTCTCTCTCTCTCTCTCTCTCTCTCTCTCTCTCTCATATATTTAAACGTTTACACAACTTTGTTGACAGAAGAAGCTCTTAAGGCATGTTTAACTGTTATACAAGTTATAGAGTTGAGGTTACTAGGGCACTATAAATATTGTCATGATATATTAATATAAAGTTGACACATGTATAAAACTTTAAATCACTCAATACTTGTTCACACTGCTGCTCAAATGAAGTGACTGTCAGTATAGTCTCGTGCAATCAGGCCGGAGAACTAAAAGAATGTTGTAAAAAAAAAAAAAAAAAAAAAAAACATTTCTTTATTTGTGTCAATCATGATTACCATCGCATACTATTAAAGCATGGCACGCAAAGGAATACAAGCATTCACATGTGGTCAGTATTAGGCACCCCTTCCCCCTCTCACAGAAAGGAGCAAACATCCCAGTCTAGAGGTGCCAGGTTTAAGGCCCATTCAGTCTCACTCTCATAAATATTCACGTAATGCCAAAAGCATTCAAACGCTGTGCATTATTCCTCCTTGATCCATAAATCAAACAATATGCAGGTCACTAATGGAGTATCCTGCTGACGGTTGAGTGGACAATCGAGTCTCTCATAAAAGATGAGGTCCCTAGTCGCTACAACTGATGGTTGCTAACAGCAGCAGCTGATTGTGCGAACCGCATATACCTCCAATCTCGATAAGTGGATGTTTTCCCTCCAACAACAATTATTGTATGTTCCTTTGCATCACAACTCATCGGTTATCGGTCGTTCTCTGAGAATATAGTGCAAATTATACTAACTTATAGACGGCCAAATATTTTCATGACTTGAAAGAGTTATTATTTCTAGAATTGTCCCACGCATGTGAATGTGCTACCATTTGTTAAAGCAAATTTGACTGCATGAAACCATTGCCCATGTTTGTATTGCTTTTGCTTCAAACAAAAATACACGAAACAAAAGAACAAAAAAGCGCTAGAATATTCAACATTATGTTAAACGACGTTCTGCCTTTAAAAAGAGAAATGCCAATTCTTGGACAACATGTTCATTCAAAACAATATGACGACAAGTTAGATTTATCAAGTGTAAGAATAATTTTGTGCATGTAATCAAATGAACCCGTGACATTTATTCATTTATTGAACTTCACATATTCCGCGTCCTCTCAATTGCGTAATACATTATGAACAATATGCACATTCTGTACTGCAGTCGAAAGGTGTACGTCGCTTTTGACAGTAATTAAGTGATAGACATGCCTGCTCATAAAAATTGTATGGTTTGCATCTGAATTAGCACAAATTTAAGAACACATAGTATTGTAATATCTCTATACTCGGATTATATCTCTCTCTTTTTTTTTCTTTTTCTTTTTTCTTTTTTTTTTTTTCTTCTTTTTCCCCTTCTTTTTG
>KB295623.1:595540-614120 GCA_000328365.1 Capitella teleta | reverse complement strand
AAAATGTCGAAATGCAATTATGCACTTGATAGTATTTCAATTGCAGCCTAACTTCCCATACTAAATGCTCAAATGTCATGTATACTAATGACATCACAAGTCCTTTATTCAAATTAGAAGGTGGATGTATTATTACAGATTTCTCTTCTATGTCTCATTGTAGTCCTTTGGTATTTCTTCTCTAGAACGGTATTATTTTGCTCAAACGCCAAATTGACCGCCAGTTGTCTGTTTTAATGATTTTGATTGATTTCTTCTTGTGTGATATGGAGCCGCAGATCTGTGCAATATACGTAATAAGCACCATGTGCTTAATATCTGTGAATGGATATCGAGCCATAATAGTATAAGCAATACGCAAAAGGTTTTGATTGTTGAAATTATGGTCAAGATCAATAAATTATTATATATCATAATCATCTTCAAGCAAGAATTGAATATATCAGGAAATAATTGCTTCTTCAACTGGATACTAGAACAATACATCCATTAGTCTATAGCAAGGTTCTGTAAGTCTATGTCCTTTCTCGACATATTGTTGTATAAATTAAATAACCACCAAATTTCAATTTGTGATTTTATCAACACTCATGCAAACATCCTAAGCAACATCTGCCCCATGACATTTAAACCAAACGATGGTCTGTGTAATCAATACAATGTTTAGCTGCACATGAAATCATTAGATACCCGTGTGTCGGCCACCATTTACCTGTAGAAGGTGTTCAAAGACTGAAGATTTAGCAATGGCGATGACTCGAGGAATTATAGAGCGAGCTTTCTACATGTGTCTCGTCGGATTCATTCTTTTGTCATCGTTTTCATTATACGTGGTTTACCATCATTACAGTGACATCGAAATGTACTTACTTAGACGACGTTTAAGTTACATGTCGGATGACGAAGCTAAAGTTCTATGGAAACTGAACCCAGGGCTTAGTAACAGAGCAGAAGATCTCAGACGCCCGTTCAAGGATCACGATGAAAAGTCCAAGCGTGTGTTGCCCGTCTTCCAGAATCCGCATCCAAGAGTGCTCAGTTTGCAAGAAACTCCTCGTCAGCAGAAACAACCAGATATCCACGATGATGCGGCTATGCTAAACTTGGTCGACCCTCAAGCAAAACCTGTCAGCTCTTTAGAAGACGAGTCGACTTACCTCGCACCGGATCTTGAAGCATTCACCCCTAGTGACGTCACTCAAAATGTCACGTGGTTCAAGTCTGACCCTAACGTCATCCAAATATTGAGCTGGACGCCGAAGTACTCTTTCAATAAAGAATGGTTCATGAAAAGGAAAATGGCGTTTCACACTTGCAACATGCCTGAAGACAAACGCTGTGAGTACACCACTGACAAAGACAAGTACAATACCAGCGAGGTCGTCCTGTTTAGGCTTCGTTTGATCAAGAACTTGAAGAGTCTACCCGCCTATCGCTCACCCAAGCAGAAATGGCTAGTGTACGAGAATGAGTCTCCATCTTACGTATGGCCAATCTCGAAATTCCCACCTGAAGAAATAAGCCAACTGAAAAAGATTTTCAACATCACCTCGACATACTCAATCGACTCCAACGTTCCATTTAGGGGGACTCTAAAATGTTGGATGAGTAACATTGAATATAGATCACTACGAGACGTGAACCTAACGTCAACAAAGACGAAAGGCGTTGCTTGGTTTGTAAGCAACTGCAATACTCCAAGTCACAGGGAAGATTATGTCAACGAACTTCAGAAACACATCCCAGTTGACGTGTATGGAGACTGCGGGCCTCTCAAATGCGGGGAACAGACCATGCAAAAGAACAAGAAGAATGTCGACTGCTACGACAATCTGCTGAACAACACATACAAGTTCTACCTGGCGTTTGAGAACAGTCTCTGTAAGAACTATGTCACGGAGAAACTGTGGAATATCTTCCTTCGCAAATTGAATATAATCCCTATTGTGTTGGGATATGAGAAATACACAGATATGATTCCCAAAGGAACCTTCTTGGATGTCAGGGATTACGCATCACCGGCCGAGTTAGCTGCACACATCAGCAAGTTAGACAACGACGATCGCTTGTTTAACAAGTACTTGCGAAGGAAAGCCTCCATCAAGTGCAATTCACCCAAAGAGCGTCCATTTAAGTGTAGATTGTGCGAGTATTTACACAAGAATCGAGAGAGGCAGCAGGTTGTTGACGATATACGAAGATACTGGAGCGAGGAAACCAAATGCCAGGCGCCAGATATCTTCTACAAAAATATCGCTAACTTGACTTTCACGCCAGAGAGCTCGGAGAACGTGTCTTACCTTCCTTAATTATAGGGTGATATCCGTATACTTTAGTTATTTTAGAATTAAAAATATCATATCAATGTCTGTGTTCTCCGATGTATACCTGTTTGGGTATAATGTCGACGCTTCAATTGTTTTGTTTTTTTTTGTTTTTTTTTTTGTTTTTTTTGTCACCTGGTCAGAAATGTCTACTACTGTTTGATGTGTTGAGCTTCGACAACTCGGTTTGGAACTAAGGACCAGTCTTCAATGTTGGGAAAATCCTGTTTTCGGAGATAGTGAACTAAGGTTTGTCTATAGGAATGTCTTATGTCGTGTTTGTTTCCAGAACTCTCTTTAGAATATGTGTCTCGATTTACGAAAAGTAGTGTGCATGCGTTATACAAGTAGTCTAGTGTATATATTCTGTCACATTGTTGACGAGGTCGTATTAAAAGTGTTTCTATTCAATACATGCATAATATTGTTGTTTTCTTTCAGAGTTTACAATAATCATGTAATGCACCATATAATTATCAATTACATTGCAATTGCAGTAAATCAATTAAACCCTGTACACATGTAGATGGAATTTTTGCATTCGGAAGAAGCGGCGATATGAGATGTTTACATGTGGCATTTGCATGATACACGTAATGACATGAAATCCTAATGCAATAAAGAATGCAATAAGAAACCATCCTATTATGCTTAAGATATATGATGCTATAGTCCTAACCTATAAATTCACTTAGCCCAAATAGAAGATTCAACTGTGCAATTTGTCAAGTACGCAATTGGTAATTACCCTCCCGATCGTTTAACATGTTTCATTTCACTTGAGGTACTCCGCATTCATGCATCGATAATGCGCTATGAAATCTCCGTGCATGAGCGGATGATATTGAACGCATTCCTGACATTATCCGCGCCGCGTGGCGATATCACAGCACGGAGCAACAGATGTCGTCTGAAAATAAAAAAAATGATGGCTTCTGAATGTTTAATTGTTTACCCATTGTTCACTGAAGGGTGAGTTATTGTATATAAAATATAAAATACATGCTAAAGAAAATACATTGCGAATTCCATATTGATTAATTAATGTATTAATTAATTATAATTACCGAAACTATATATATATATATATATATATATATATATATATATATATATATATATATATATATAATTAATTAATAATATATAATGACTTGAGCTGGTGTCAATCTATGGGCGTTTATAAGTTGGGCAGCGAGAGAGGAAGGGAAGAGAGGTGAGAAGGGAATGCGCGCTGACATCGACCATATCTCTCTCTCTCTCCCTTGGCCATTCGCTACAGGTGACCTCAAAAAGTAAAAGTGCTGTAACGTGGAGTCATGGAGTCCTCTTCCGTCAAGAGTCGCTAGGTGTCTCCGCCGACGTGCGGCCAGAAAGGAAGGAGTAATGCATGTAGAACACGCACAAGAAGAAAGTTAAATTAGTATCGGCCACCAAGGACACAATTTACAAAATGACCTAACATCTGCATGCAAACAGCGCATGTAGACAATACCTCCACCACCATTGTTTTATTGTACAGCTCAATTAAACGAACGTGAAGCGATGCTTCTTTCCTCTGCACCCTAATGTGGCCTACTCTATGGGCGACATGGCACTGAGTGCTGACCGTGGACGCAGACCAATGTATGCAGAGCAGGAGGCCACACCCAACCGCTTCCAGATGCGTTGATCGAGACGGTCCCCTGGATCACCGAGCATGACGAAATACCAAAAGAGGAAGTTCTGGTGAGCTAGGAGCAAGAGTCATCGTCATTAATCGGTCATTTCGCCGGTTTTAGTTTGCTTTTGAAAGAGTTAAAATGTCAATATGAGCGCAGCCTATAGATACAGCATATGAATAATTGGCAAGATAATCCAATGAAAAACAGGCAATAGAGGACCGAATCATACGAACATAATATGGTTTATTTGATATCATCAATACAATTAACTATAATAAAACATTCAACAAGAGAAATTTATAACTTTTTTTTCCTGGTACATGTACATGCACATTGATAAACGCAATTAGAATGTCAAGTCCAGGTCGAACCAATATCTCGTTAAATCTCACGAATCTTTCATTTCTAAACGAGATTGAAAGTACACAACGAGACTTGGTCGGAGTTTCGCGCGAGGCGAGTTTGATTTTTCAAATCTCACTTTTCGCGCCACGCGAGAGGCGAATTTCCCTGGTGCAACAGACTCGATCCAAACTTCGAGGCCTTTATTCGCTGATGGGTTCTCCAACCATGCCTTCACAGCCACGGTGATGTCAAAAGACATCCACCCAGAGTCATACAAACTGACGATCCTACAAAATGGAAGAATCGTGTTATCATAACGCACTTTTCATAAGATCATAACGTTACTCACCTAGAATCAAGAACGCGGGTCACAGATGTCAGTTTCTTGCCCTTTTTCGTGATTTCGTGAACGCTGACCTTGGCCTGTTGTTCTTTTGATTCGTCTGGTGCATCGCTCTTTCTCTTCTTTTGTCTGATCGGCTTTTTTGGTTGGATTTGATAAAGATGGAGGTGCGCTATGACGATGTCAGATGCGGCCATTCCATCATAATGCTCCAACGAAAAGCGAATGCTGCTTTGCTTACGGGCAGTGTACAGAACGTCGCCTTGTAATCCTGTTAAGGAATTACATTTAATGGTATATATCAGATTGTATATGTATTTTAGGAAACAGACAATGCAAGAGGACAAACAGTGATGTTGTCACTCATTACATGCGTGCTAATGAATACATCAGTTACATAATTTAATATTAATACAATACATATTAATGCATCATTCGTGCGTACACATACATACATGTGTGTTACATACCTTGGATTATTTACAAGTACAGAATGTCGTCAATATACAGATGAAGGCTTCGATCTGCTGACAGTACTTGTGGCCTAATCATTTATTATTCTCATCAAATTCCATATATATTAATTGAATCGAATGCTGTGCTATAGTAATTTTATTATTATTTCAAGAGATATCATTGAAATACTCATAAACTCCTACTAGAAAGAAGAAAGTGCATGTATACTAGACATACAGACCTATAATGTATACTCATGCATGCATGTACGCTGAATACTATATGATATAATTAAACACAAAAACGCGAACTACTTTTTGTTGTGAGTACTAACCGGGCGACGAGTATGCGTTCTTTAGGAGATCTTGCACCTGCGATGGCAGATGATTGGTCGCTTTCGAATCCTGTTTCCTCTTCCGCAGTAGCTCAGCCGTGACGTCACGAGCACCGTTTCTCCCGGCAAACAAATCCAGAAGATTGTCCGGTTGTTGTGGTTTCCCATCAGAATCCTCCTCCGATCCTTCTGTTAGAACCTTGGGCGAGTAGAACCCAGCCACCAGGGGCAAAATCAGGGCGACGAAGAAGATTACGAGCTGCATGGTGAAGTACTGCGTTGAACAGAGAGAGCTGCACTGACGATTGGGCGCGGTATCGCACGCTTTATTCGGGTCTGAAGTCACGTAAGGTGGTCAACAGTTCGAGAAATAGCTAATTGTGGGGGTAATATTGACAGAGCGTTTGTAGAACTTGCATCACGAGTAATACTTTAATTAATTTCTTACCTTTTGATATCAATTAGTAATCGGTTTATTTTCTTCAAAGGTCGCTTTGAAGGCGCTGTTTACAGACAGTTACAGTTCAGACTCGGTGGCGACCTCTTGACCTTTCTTGTTTTTGTTTTACGTGAGTTCTTAACTCATAGGTCGCGAATCGTTGGCGCCTCTCTGCGCGCCGACACTCAGTTAAGCATTTAATTGATTTCGACTTTCATCCTTACAAATCGGTGAGTTTCTTATATAAATGTTTTGTTTGCCGCCTGTTCTTTCATCTTTGGTTTAATTATTGAATAATTACTCTACGAAACCTCATATCCAGTCGCTGTGTGTGCATGAGTTTGCGGTGGGTTGAAATTAATTTCCTCAAATAAAAATACACTAGCATTTCAACTTTCTTTGAATATACACTGTATTTTAATTACCCTCTTTTGAATTATTAGAGAATTAATTAATATTTAAATCAGAAAATATTTCAGTATTCTTGGCCGCAATCTTATTTTATATTTGTACATGATATCTCTCCGGCATCTGCATGCGATTAATTGATTATTAGTAATTAGAGTTATCAGTCTGAGACATAAGGATATTTCAAATGAAAACAACTTGTCATTTTTGGTTGGATATGTATACAGCTAAAACCAAAAAGGCTGAAAGAAGGCTGTGGTTATTCGTACGTTACCGTACGAATGGATTCCAGCGCTATTCGAGTTTTTTTTTTTTTGTTTTTTTTTTTTTTTTTTTTTTTTTTTTTTTTGCTAAAAACCTTCCGAAACTTATTGAGATCTAATAAATTTCGGGATTTTTTTGGCAGCACCCGAGAATAGCACAGGAAACTTAAGTTCACTTGTCTCCGACGCTACTCAAAAGTATGACCAGGGGACCAGTGAAGAAACTTAAGTTGAATTTAAGTAGGTCTACATGCATTAATTTTAACATGCGGCTATTACAATAATTACAATTCTTACAATGTGCATGCAAACGTATTCTTTAACAAACTTTACATCCTTGGCGACCTATAGCTATTAGCTATAGGTCGATAATATAATATAATTTCTATTATAGTTTCGCTTGTGATTATGTGATACAGGTTTCACAAACTCGGAAGCCAAATGAATACAAAACCAATTTGGAAACACTAGATTAAAGAACACGCGAGATTCTGATTTCAAATATTGAAAGACGAGAACGACAACATAACCGAAGAAATATATTTATTAGTTTATATTCACCACAACAAACAAAACTATACAGATAACTTTGAAGTTCTTATCAAAACAAATGGTGCCTAGATGAGCAATAATCCGGAAAAATATACACATCAACATTTAGGTGAAACAGATCAGAGTATTGATCGGATATCAAATCTGTGTTAGCATAATAGGAAGCAAGAGAAGAGAAATTAAATGGTACATTAAAAACAATACTAGTCTGAGCTGAGTATTAGCAGGATTCTGTAGAAACAGGATGCATCTCATTGATCAGCAAATACGATGCAGTAAATGTGTTTCAAGTCACAGAGTATTCACAAGATCTTTTCATTTTCAATTCCAATGAGCATTCACCTGGAACCAACAACAAAAAAACACTATTAGAAAAATACAATGTATTACGCATCAATATAATCACAAGCATTGAACAAATTCAGTCAAGATCTAGAAATGAATGAACCACGTGACGTTCCTATAATAATTTTGGAAGTAGTTTGGCCTCAGCATTTAATTAACTTTCTCTTCACCATCCATCTCAAACACAGACATTTGTTTGCAACGATGCTTTGATTTCTAATAATTGCACTGACAAGAACACGGTCATCGTGATGATATTATCGAAAATTTAATGTGCAGAATTTCTCACTCAAGAATACAAAATCTGATATTTGTGAATTTTCCCCAATGAAACGATTTTTTCAAACGTTACCTCAAAATCGTTAGTATCGGAATTCGGATCATTGTTCATCACAGAACATGTTTTTCATGGCATAAAATTGTTTTTATTACATGTATAGTAATTAATGCATAAATGTATGGGTCATATTTGTTGAGAGGCCGATCCCTTCAAACAATCAAGATTTATCTAATTTTCTGAATATAAAGATGGACATGTATGTTGGATCAAAGTGACCTCGGTTACAGCAGCTATATACTAAGATGCAAAGATGTTTGGCTCAGTGGCAGAGCGTTGGATTTCAATCCAAGCGTAAAGGTTTGATTCCCCTGGGTACGTATACCGGTACGTATAGTACGTACATACCAACGTAGAGTTTCTTAGATCGGGACTTAAAATGGGAACTTATAACCAGAAAAAAAAAAAATATTCGTGATTTATGGGCAGCGCTTTGAGCACTGCGGTATATGGGTATTGTGCCGAACAAAATGAATTATTTGTTTACATTCGTAATGTCCTTCGTTTGGGAAACCGGACGATGGAAGCGTTTTATTTCATGCAGCAGATTCCTTGATCAGACATGTACTTCTCAGCATCATTAATTACTGCCGATAATTAATTATATCTGTGTTTGTCTTTGATGTAATAACAAATTTCTATCACTGAAATAGTAAAAATTTCGTTGGATTGTAGTAACCCCTGGGTATTGAAGCCCTTTCCTTTGGAGTGAAAGTCCAATGTTCTATCACTGAGCCAAATAGGTAAGTTTAGATTATCCAGGTAGATACTAGTATGAGTAACACATTTTCCTTGTTTGTTCAGAGCACTGAACCATGAGTGATCCTTGGATAACACTTACAATAGTTAATTCCAAATACATGTACGCATAGCTAGGCGCCATCAGGCTCAGAGTATTACAGCTTGACCTACAAGATGTTTGTACATAGTATGCCCACAAGCGTGCCATAATCAGATCAGTTTTAATTAGTATTTAGTACATACTAACATAGCAATATCTTATGATAGTATAATTATGATACTATATTGATATACTATATTGATAGTAGACTACTGGATTATAATGTAGTGTAGACGGCCACGTGTGAAATCACACAGAGACTTCAAGGTCGGAGAGCGCGCGAAAAATCAATCGAATAACCTAAAAGTGTTTCCAGTCGGATGAAATTATCGTAACATTGACAATCGCCAATCTCTATTGACGACATCAATTCGATTTAATTGGATCGCGGCTGTTTAAATAACGACGTGAATTATATGTGTATTAGACCGGTAATATATTTGGCTATTTTTTAGAAATTAGGATGGCTAAAATGACTTCTAAATGTTCTGAGTACTCATCTTGTGAGCGATAATTGACGTTGTTTTTCCATGTATTATACAGAGTGGGTCAAACGTTCGCTCCTCAAGCGGAGTCTATAATACACTCCAGTGTACTGTAAGGAGCTCCGCTACCTATCGGGAGCTAAACAAAAGTAGTCTTATCTAATCCATATTAAAAGCAAAACAGAAATTTGCTAGAAAGCATTATGATTTTAGCAATCATAACAGTTATCATTTACATGGACTTATGGAGGATGAGATACTTGATTACTTCTGGTCTATTCTGTATAATATAATGCTGCTAGAGGCGTATTGAGAACCAGTGGTTGACTATCGAGGATGACAGCTCTTGTCTACTCAAGCCTACTGTAGAGTAATTTTTTTCGGGGCTCAAATTGCAGGAATTCTTGAGGTACGTTAAAAGGGTCGTCCTATTCTGCGAAATCAGTACAGTCAGACCCCGTTAATCTGCTCTCCTCCATTCCCAAGGAAACAGGCGGATTAACAAAAAGGCTTGGGCGATATTTTCGATATATCGATAATTTTGATAATTGTCTACTTCGATATCGATAATTTTACCACTCGATAATTATCGATAAGACCATAGCGCATTTACCATCCATAACGCATTGGAAACATAACGCATTTCCCATCCATAACGCATTTCTCGCCCATAATGCAAATAGCATGTGCTTGTTATATGAAGTCATTACGTATATGGGATTCTATCATGGGAGATTTGTGTGCAAAGTGTCAGTTATGCGTCGCATGGCACTGGTGGCAACATCGTTATTCGTTATATGTAAACGTGCGTTGCTCAAGCCAGAAAAGGTTAACCAGCTCATTTTTCTAGTTCATAATGCCAAGGTTGAACGTCAGTAATTTTTTCTTCTTTTCATTTTTTCTTTATCTTATCCAAGATATTATGTTTTTTTTCATTTTTCCATTCAAGTTATTGTCATTAAAGGTATTTCATGAAAATAGCTGTGTTTTGAGGTGTTACAACTGATTTCCTTGGTTTTCTGGCTCCGCGGATAATTATCACGATAATTTTGTGAAAATTATCGCGAAAATTTTTATTTTTTATCGCCCAAGCCTACTGGTGTCACTCAATTTCTAATGATGTAAACTGAATAAATGTACCAAGCATCCAGTAGGCCTCTCTTTAAACTTTTTAAAGGGATGGGGAACTAAATTTTAAGTGATGTTCTATTGACACATAGCACCAATTAATAGCATTCCGTGCCAAGAACACCATGCCTGGATGCAAGCGTAAGGAAATAATGCATTCCGAATATTGGGGTTAGCATCGGGCCTATGGGAGAATGGCTTCCATTGCGAAGTATAGGAGGCAAACGTCAGCTGAGGGCTTGCCGTGATTGGTCCCGTTCCCCTCGTGAAGCTATCGATTTCAGCCAATCAGAGCAGGCTATCTTTGCCATAAAAGGACATCCTTGTTGCTTACGAAACGAAAGCGTCAATATTGCGCATGCGTGGTGCACTCTGGCTGACCTTTTTACTGTATCAGAATGAGAAACCATGGTAGTTGTCCTAGAAAATTGCTTGTTAAAATAAGAAAAATAGCGAAAAATGTTTTTTTTTCGCGCCTGACTGGTGGCAAAATGATTATTCTATCTATTTCCGAAAATAAAATAAAAAAATATCCAGGGGTTTAGTCGCAGGACACGCTGATATGACGAGGCCCATTGCAAAAGATGGGGAACTTGGTGTTTCATCACAGCTCCTGACGTCACGCCTAATTAGCAATATATCTCCCGCGAAATCGTTAGCGATGATATTCCTTGTGTGGGCCAGGCATAGGAATCATTTTTGGTGCATCAAACAGCGCCTCAAAGTCTATTTTTAACCAGTTCTCCCTCCCTTTAATTGAACTGATGCCATGCAGGTTCTTCTGGCTATGCATTACTTAAATATGGGCCACAGTGACTTCCACAGGTTACATTGGATTACACTGGATTTTTGTGGAATGCTTGTCTGCCTTAGCGCACTGCTCATATAACCAGGACAGTGTGGTACCTGCAATTGATTCCTTTGTTTAATTAACTTCTTAAATGTTGAATAGGCGGAAGGGTGCCATTTGTTGTTTAATTGACCTGACTTGAAAAAATCATCAACAATTGATATGTCGTGTCTAATGTTTGTTTACACTACGATATTTCAAAAGGCGGATTATATATGTCAGTGTAGATTTTGTTCCAGAGAATCGTGGTCGTAGGTCGATTACCGAAAACGGCAGATCACATGACACAATTAACATTACAAAAGATTCGTCCCTAGGATTTTAGGGCGGATCACATGACGGCGGATTAACGGGGTCTGACTGTATTTTACAATTGAGGTTGGGTCATTACGTATATGGGATTCTATCATGGGAGATTTGTGTGCAAAGTGTCAGTTATGCGTCGCATGGCACTGGTGGCAACATCGTTATTCGTTATATGTAAACGTGCGTTGCTCAAGCCAGAAAAGGTTAACCAGCTTATTTTACAATTGAGGTTGGGTCAATTTATAGAGGTGGTCAGAACGATGAAAAATACTGTTTTGCAGTGATCACTGAGGAAAATTAGATAATTTTCATCAAGTTGGAAATTCTGCAGTTTAAAAGCCACATATTGTTTCTGCCTGACTTCATTTCCCTCGTTATATGCAAGTATCATAGTATGCTCCCTGGTAAGATACGTTTGTTTTGGTTTGATGGGTCCAATAACCAGGGGAAATATTGTGAATTCGGAGACACAGGCATTGAACCAGTGACTTTCATTTTTATCTTTCCAATGGAATTTAATACAAGTTCTCTTTGCAGTCATGGAAGAAGAAGATAGTGTTGACGCTGTCGACGACTCCAATTCCTCTGGATTAAATATTTACAAAGAATCCAGGTTACCAGAAGATGGGTCGATGCCCTTATATGTAATTAGGTCAAATGATGAGTCAGAAGATAAGAACGGAGGTGAAGATCAACACATTTCTCTGCTGGTCGTCAGCACTCTGCCAAACAACTCAAGCAACATCACTGATCTCAATTACGTGCTGAGAAATGTTCAGTTTTCACTGTCTGAAGGCGAGAGCTCTGAAATCGTGTCTGCTGAAACAGTCGAAACTCCTCCCACTCGAGAGGATCCATGTTTAGCGGAACCGGCTCCGAAAAAATGTGAGTTTGCCTCAGCTTATTGGATAAAATTGTCCACGGTGTGTATCATTCTAGCGAGGCGAATGAGCCAGACTGTGGTTTGTGAGGTTTGTCCGTATGAAGCATGCAGTCAAGTTTTCGACAGCATATCAGCACTCAACGTCCACGCGAGACGACAGCATCAGAGAGGAAGCAAGTGCACTCCTTTGACTTGCACTCACGAAGGATGCGAACGAGAATTCACCTGGCCAACGCACCTGAAATACCACATGTTAAGCCACAAGTGGGTTTGGTTGAGTAGTCTTTTTTTTTTTTTTTTTTCACTTTCTGACTTCTCAGCCAAGAGCGGGCTTTCAAGTGCGATGAACCTGGGTGTGGGAAGGCTTTCATCACGCCACAGCGTCTCCTGGTGCATCAACGAACGCACACGGGTGAGAAACCGTTCAAGTGTGAAGAACCGGGTTGCGACAAAGCGTTCACTACGAAGGGAAATCTCGGAAATCACGTTCGCTTGCATTCAGGTAAGGCAGGTGCACGGATTGCATCATAGTCACAATTTGTTATTGCACAGGTGAACGACCTTTCCGGTGTGAGCAGTGTGACTGGGCCTTTGCGGAGAAATCAAGTTTAAAGAAGCATCTAGTCAAACACAGTGGTCAGGACGATTTTCTATGTTGATCTACAGATTTTAATTAGTGTTTTTTTTTTTTTTTTTTTTTTAATTAAAAGGAAAGAAGCCGTTTTCGTGCGATTTCTGCTCGCAGGAGTTTACGCAGAGCAGTAGTCGAACAGCCCACCTTAAACGATGTCATCCAGAGAAAATGGCCGATAAAAAGAAGAGGCAGCAAAACAAACTGCCAAGCGACAGCGGAATGAAGCTGAACACGGTTATATCCATGGAGTCAAACACACCGTGCAATGAACTAGTCTTACAAGCATTTGTCCGTGATGGTATCTCAATGTACGGCGAGCCTCAGCAGTCATCACCCACAGAAGAGGAGCAGTCCCTGTGTAGTTTCCAAGGTAACGCTCAGTCACAGCACCATCCTAACCTCCGACCTCCTCTCTCCACCTACAGGCATAGAAGAAACTTCCCAAGTGGAACAAGACTACCTTAAATTAGATCAATGCATACTCGGATCAAATGGTCAGTGTGCTCTATTTACGTTTGCCTTTCAAAACCCTCCCCTCAAATGCAGATGACGCCATGACTGCTGCTTCATCGGACGTCCCTAGCGGTGACGACAATGTCGTGGTTCTATCACAGGCGTCGTCAATGGGAACCCTCTCTAAGATGTACCACGCTGCGGACCATGAGAACGACGTCCTCTGTAATCCATCTTCGTATGAAGACAGAAACAGAGGTGTTTACGATGCCACTGATCTCCTTGATTCGTGATTTTTTTTGGTGACGCAATCAGTAGTTTTATACTGGGTTTGTGCATATTATCTTTTTTTTTTTTTTTTTGTGAAGTCAATTTTTGATTTCAGTTCTTCAGGTTTCAATTTTTTGTTGCGTTTTTTTGCAAAGTAAGAATAAACGGAATGATGAATTGCAACCTGTCATGTTATACATGACATTTTCAATTTTTACTAGTTTGTGCTATTCAATCTTTCAGTTCCTTGTTTTTTCTAGGTTGATATTTTTTTGCATTGATTTTTTTTTTATGTTTAGCAATATTCCTGTTCATATTCGATTGTAGTCCTTTTATTTTATAATTGTCCCTTTTTCATCATTGATATTTCATATATTTTTCATTCAAGCATTAATTTTGATGGCCATTAAAACCTTCTATAGTGTGAAAAACTGAATCTCAATTTCTTTTGTTATACTATTTATTAATAACAGGCACCATGACAGAATAAACAAAAAAAATCATTCAAGCAGGACAGATATAATTGGCAGAGAGTGAAGTAGTATGATTAATGATTACAAATTTGTCACATATCACGTAAAATTTAACAAATACACAAGAGTAACTAACACAAACAAATTTGAGCAACATTTGAAAAAAAAAAGAAAAAAAAAACCTATAAATAAGAATAAATTATCTTAAAGCAAAACATGAGTTCATTTCTCTTATACCATATCGATATCGCTCTCAATTTCTGCTGATGAATATCCATCTCGTGACATCATAGTGGGTTCATCAAGTACTTCTGTGTATTCATTTGCAGATCTAGCAGAATGGTGCGAATGTCTGCTAGAGAAAGCTTCCGATATCTCGTCTTCAAGATCAGCTGGCAGTGAGTTGCTATCAGCACGAGATCCTTTCCTTTTGATAAACTCTTCATCCAGGCCTGCTCTTGTCAGTGTCTCTTTGTACCGTTTATCAGCCGCTCTTTTGGCGTTGGCCTGTGATCAAATATGACGTTCACGAGATATTCTTTCATGAAAGTGACAATGGTACCTCAGCGGCTTGCTCTATCAGCAAAGGACGCGATTTGACCCGGTTGTTGATTTCCTTCAGTTGGTTGCGATACTCCTGCCGCCTTGCTCGTTCAGATTCCCTGCAAGAAACAATTTTAAGTGTTGATTCAACTAATCACACCGACGCCAACCGATATTCTTTGAGTTTAGCTTCAGTGTAGGATTTCAGATTGGAGCTTCGGTCGTTGGCAGCCACGCGATCCGTGATCACTTTCTTCAGCTGCCCTTCTCTGTATCTCCGTCGCCTCTCTTCGTTCTGACGTTCGATATCGCGTTCATAATCTTGTTGCAGTTTCATTCTGTGATGAAAATAATTACACAAATAAAGTAATGAATCAATAGCAAACTTACTTCAAGTTGCTCTGACGTAACTCTGCTGCGGTTGTCATCTTAGTTGGAAAGGAATCCAAAGAGTCCAAGGAAACTATAATTTCAAACTGATTACTGCATCAATCGTTGAGTGTAAAAGTCACGTACCAGCAGATTTGGGTCTGGAACTCCTGTTTGGTCTGAAGTTCTCTTTAGGTGAATCATCACTGAGAATGGAGTCATTGTAGATGTGCGACTTAGACGTAGCCAGTGAGCTGGTTCGTAGATTGAAAGGTTTGCAGACGGTGGCTTCTTTGTTGAATTTCTTCTTGCTTAAATTATTCTGGAAATTCTTGTGTAACTCATCAAAATCCGGAATGGAGTCATTGACCTTTGGCCTGAATTCAGATTCAATGGAGAAACCGCGGGCTTTCTCTGCTTGTTTCTTGGATCTCTGTTTGCCTACGGTGTAATCCTGACCTCGCGCTTTCATGTTCGGAGGCAGTGATGCCGTCTTGAGCAGATCTTCTGCTCGCATTTGTATGCGGATTCTTCTGTATTCATCTTCCTCTCTCATCTGATCTTCCGTGAGAGAATTAAAGAGGTGCTCTGGGTATGGTTTGGCTCTAAATGACGTCACCGGCTCTCCATCTTTAAACATGTTCTCATACTTGGCGTGACGGATTTGTTTCTTCTTATCTTCTCGTTGAGAGAACTTAAACGGCTTCACGCTCGACTGAATCATCTGAGCACAAGTTTTCTTATTTGTTTTCCGCCGGCTTTCTTTCTCTTCCATGATTTGATCGTAAAGCGGGAGGTAGACGTGAGCGGGGATCGGAGTGGCCTTGAACTTCTTCTGGCACTCAGACTCTTGTTCTTTCAATTTACGCTGCTTCATCTCATCAAGTTCTACCATTGCTTTGGTTTTCTTTGGAGTTTTCTTCGCTTCCCTAAGGGTCATCCTGAACGGTTTAGGGATGGTGATCTTTGGTGTCCAGTCCTCCTTGACCCGCTCAGCCGATGATGATCGACCCGAGGATAAGCGAGAGAGAGAATTACTCCTTCGGAGAGTCGAGCGCCTTGGAACGTATTCATCTACCGAGAAATCCTTCCACATACCCTGGATACGATAAATGGCTTCATCGATTGATTTTGGTCCCTCTAGAGGGCGATCACGTCTTCGCTCTTCGTTCAGACTTTCATTGGATGATGCAGTACTAAGAGGCTTCCAGAAACGGTGCTCGTCACTCGTAGTAGCCCATGTTTTGCTAGAATTTCTTGTGACAGCATGCACTGGTAACGCATCACTCTTTTTCAGTTTTCCTGTTGGAGGTTTACTGGATGACATATCTTTCACATTATCGGTAGTGAAGCTGTTGTAACTCTTGCGTAATTCGTCCAGATTGTTATTCAATTCATCAATACGTGACTTCATGCTTGATATGCTGTAGTCTGCGTCCAAGGTTGCGACAGGGAGAGTCGGCGAGGGGGATCGGCGCCCAGGGTCCCTGTCTGTGAAACAAGATGCCATGGTACCTTGCTTCACTTTTTCATTGTACATCCGCTCGCATGTCTCCAAAGTCTTCTTGTGTTCCGTTCTCAAATCAGTCAGCTTTCCGTAGAATTCGTCATCTGATAGATCCGCGATATCAGCAGGCAGTGTGTCCAAGAGAGTGTTGCTGGTGTCAAAATTCACAGATCTGGCGAGACTGTTTTGAAATTGCAATGGGTCCTCCAGATTATCCATGTAATCGGCACCACTCCCACCCCATGTACCGCTGAAACTCGCTCTCTTCCTTTCATTCTGAGTGTTAAACAGCCCAGTTTTGGGATTGACGGGTGGTTTTACGCAACCGTTTGTGATAACGGAGCATTGATGAGCGGTTGCCATGTTGAAGCTTCCCCGGAATCCAACGAGTCAGAGCAGAACGCCGAATCGACGCGCTCATTGGACGAAAATCGTTTGTTGATTCGCCCCCCTTATACTCAGATATATCATCAAAGAAATGTGAAACAACTGATAATTAATTATTGAATACTCCGAACAAGACTTAGCGATGATTTGAAGCCAAATAAATCACGAAATATGAGCAAAAAAATGAAGTTCAATAACGAAAACGTTGCAGTGGGTTCAATTTGTGTGAAACAAAAATATTTTAACCGCTGATCACTTTTGCGTGTACAGACGATCTCTAACTTCCTGTTTAAATATTGCTGTCAAAATTATGCAATAAAATCGGAACAATATATCTCTATTGAGCTGTCAACTATGTTGCCGTCCGGTTGCAAACTTATCAGAGGCTTACGTTTATTCAACAGCCACTCCAACTCCAAGCCACTCTTAGCTCGTTTTATTAATCAAACAAGCGAGCATTACACAAGTGCAGAGAGTGGTGGCCCTTCGCCTTCCACTGACCATCACGACCAAGGGCATGATCATGATGCCTATGACATCATCATCACTGGAGGGGGCATGGTCGGTGCTGCGATGGCAGCAAGCTTGGGTAAGCTGAATAAAGATTGATATCACGTTAACACTTACTGACTTAGTGATTTACTTAATTTACTTGATTATGAAGTTGATTTGTAGGGCGGCTTGGGCCTGGGTCAGTGGGTGACATGATGGGGTTTTACGGCTCCACCCAAACCATTCGGATGATACGGGCGCCAGAACAGAAGGCCTGGGACCGGGGTTTCCCCCTACTCTTATTGAAAAAGCCCAAGGGTTCTTTATCCTGCATACCACCATAGACAGTACACAGCCCCCGGCCTTGTTACGCAGTTGGGCAGCGCTGCAGAGTCACTGAAGAATTACAATTATAACGAATTTCCATTATAATTCACAATCATAACGCCCATGGCTTGATCGGGTCACGAACCCGGGACCTCGACACAAACATAAATACAAACATGATTTGCTGAGATGTCCTCTTAAAGATACTTCATGTCTTCGGGGTCACAATAATATTGTTTTATAAAGTTTTGTATCATCGGTAAACAGTCAAACCATTGATGAGAGCGACTGGGGTAGGTCCTTTACGTAAACTATGAACAACATGGGGCTAAAAACGCTCCCTTGTTGTACTCCGCTGATCACATTTCCCAAACTCGATGAAGCCCCTTGTACAATCACTTGTTGTTTCCTGTCTGTGAGAAAGCTCCTGATCCATTTGAGAATGCTTCCTTCGATGCCAAGTTTCTTTGCTTTCATTTGTAGTCTGCCATGAGGTACGGTATCAAATGCTCTCCAGAAGTCCATGAAGGCAATATCAACCTCCAATCCACATTCCCATGCTTCCATCCAGGTGTCCATCAATTCCAATAATTGGAGCATGCATGACCTTTCCTTCCTGAAGTCGAACTGAGCTTCTGAGATCAGCTCGTTCTCATCCAGGTGTCATGTGATGTTTTTTGTTTTTTTTTCTATTGAATCACATTAGTTATGTTGGTGGTTGAAAAATGCATGTATGAGTTCTTTTTTTTTTTTAAGGTGTCCAAGTTGGGGGGGGGGGGTCTGGGAATATTCCTGGGGGAAGATTATTAAAAGTTTTTATAG
>KB295623.1:555624-575756 GCA_000328365.1 Capitella teleta | reverse complement strand
GAAATTGAGGCCCCCAAATAAGATAGCCATACAATAATAAATACCACATCCGGCTATTTCGTTCGACGAAAATCAGGAACAAGCTCACAAATCTGAAACAGTTGGAAAGCGAAGTTCTGACGGCAGTAAGTGTTATGGTTTAACCGTAAATGACAGACATTGATAGCATACACATCACAGTCATCGCTGTACCTGAAAATGAATGAAAGGCTTTTGACCCCCCAGAGCCCCCAAAGAGCATGCGCAGATATAAAACGAAACTGTACCAGTCATGGAGACTGAAGGAACAGACGCCGTCACTAAATCTGATACTAAAGTAGGAACAACTCCGCACTGGTGTGCAGGTACAAGACTGGAATAAATACGATATATTAGGAGCCCAACCCCCCACACGACAAAATTTCAATTCGATAAGAAGTACCTTTGATACATCAGAAACTGTACTTATATAGCAGAAAAAGCACGATGTTTTCTTCAGGAAGACTAAATATTGCGCCATCATTTAGCAAATGACTGAAACAAATTAGATAAAATGATGAGCTTCCCACCCACCCGAATTTGAAGGAATATAGAAAATACCACATTAAGATCGATTAAGATCATGCGGATTGCTCTGCATGTCAGGACACTATTAAGTTTGGAAATTGGATCTTGTTTCTGAAATAAATTTGAGATTCAATGAAATGTTCCCACCCCATCCCAATTTGAATGAAAGTTGTATGGAATACCACAATACCAATGAAGATGGACTAGCCATGCAGAAGGGATTTCCAAATAGGCTTCAAAAAAGTTGTTCATGGCATCCAAAGTCAAAAATGGAGTCATGAGCCTGAAACAAATTTGGAACGCACTAAAGATTACCCAGCCCCCCCTAATTTGAATATAATTTGAGCAGCAATACCATGACATCCAACTATGGATGATAAACATTGAGTTTGATCACTTCCAAGTTTTCAACACTGCAGACCTCATGTTTGAGAAAAAGAACCTGAAAACAAATTTGGAAAGAGATTAACTACCCACCCCATCCCAAATCGAATGAGTCAATACGGAATAAATGTACCACTGTACCAAGTAAGATGAATTAAAATCATGCCTCCCAGGATTATGAAAGGAAAGACCACTGAATCACTGATACCACAATTGAGAATTAAATCTGAAACAAATTTGAAAGTTAAACTTCCCACCCCAACCCAATTTGAATGAAAACAGCAGAATACCACGCAAGTCTGATTCCAATCATGAGGAAGGTTTAAACGCAGTTGACCGCCGAACGAGCGAGGACTATCGAGAAATGAACCTGTAACAAATTTTGGAAAGGGATAAAAACTCCCCACCCCATCCCAATTTGAGATATAATTTAAAGGTATACCACGGAGGATGGATTAGAATCATGAGGAAAGGATAGCCAGCAAAGTTTCTACATCAACCGCCATATCAGATATGCTTTTAAGGAGAAAATCTGAAACAAATTTGAAAAGCGTAAAAAGCTCCCACCCCATCCCAATTTCAATGAAAGCTGAATGAAATACCACATTAGCATCCATGTGTTTCCAAGGAAAAGCAGTCTTCTTGACAAATGCATGAACCTGTAAGTACCAAGTTTGTTATTCCCCCCAGCCCAGCAATGACATGAAAAGCACATCAATAATTCACAACACTCACATAAATTATTCTTCCATACTAAACCGTGTATGAACACGTCATTCAGTGTGCAGGGAAGCACATATCACAGGCAGATGCAAAAAATTGTCACAAATCACTAACAGAACCACAGAATGATTGAGAGTCCTGAAAGATATACCACCACCCTCAGAGAAAATCAAAGGACAGACATGGAATGCTAGTAAACTTAACGAAATAAAATGAGGTGTCATTGGAGAAATAGAGGTTAAAAAAAAAAAATTCTCAATATAATTGGGTTAAGTAGACAGGTTGATTAGGAGCGGCCAAACAGTTGCCAAGAATAGGAGTGGGCAAAGCAAGTACACCTATAAAATATCCTAGTACAAGTGATCGGGGAAAATACAGCAGTGTTGACCAAGCGAGAACGAATTGAATGAAATCTAACCATAGTGATTAATATGTGCACAAACTGAAGAAGTGTGCACAGCAAGGTAGAAACAGCAAGGTGATACGATCACATTTGCGAGAATACGCGCATTAAGCCAGAGAAATTAAATCAGACCGTAAATACACACAAAAACGCAAACTTTACAGCAGATATAATAAGTGATTAAATGGTTTGGCATAAAGGACAAATAAATATATCATGCAGAAGACCAAAGATAAATATATAATAAATTTAAACAGAATTTGATAAGATTAGATTGCCTAGATTAAGGTTATCACAGAAATATATTTGATATCAAAAAATACAATAAACACCAACTCCAAAAATAACAAAATTGAATACCACATTAATCAGAATGGTGTATGCAAGTTTGAGGGGATGTAGGCTTAGCCAAAAGATCTACAGGTTGTGAGCATGGTCAAAGAGTGAGTTTAAAGCAATTTGGCAGGTGAAATCTCACACCGGAAAACCATGTACAATTCATCAGAAATGTTTGCAAGCAGATGCCTATGAATAAGTGCCCTAAAGAATATGTTGCAGATAACTAGGAAATTTACTGGAATTGTACCACCCTAAACATGCAAAAAAATCACATAAAATGGTAAACAAAACGCGACCGTTGTATTAATTAGACTTCAAGATATAAATGAAGTAAAAAAAAAGATAAGTGTGCAGGAGTGTTAAATAGACCTCAATCGGAAACCACTAGAAATCATAGACCACAGGCACGTGCCTAATGTAATGCAAGGCTGCTAACAAAATCACCAAGAAGGCAGACAAGGGCATTATAGTTCTGATTGTGACAATATTCAGTGGAGGAATGGCATATCTTAGTACGAAGCAGTGAAATTAAAACAGAGGATAATTATCATGCTCAATAATCAACCAAAAATACCCTGCTAAACACACGAAGAGTGCTGAGAGAATAGAGGATTCTTAGTTCCCGATGATAGATCAGTTTTCAGGAGGATGATACAATTATACCAAATGAAGGATTAAAAAATTATGAATAGAATCTTAAGCAATAAGCTCGTTAGTTGTATGTAGGGTAAGTGTACATATCATATAAACAGAAGTTTCAGATCAGAGAACGAAGCTGGAGAGAGCAAAGTGAGAAACTTACATACACATTAAATGACTGAAAACAAACTAACAAACCTTACCTCAATTATATGAACCCTATGACACCTCAACTCACCAACACTAACACACAATTCGGTAACTAAATGATGCATTTATAAGTCACGATAAAGCTAGCAAAGGCTATGTATGAACAACATTGAACATGCTATGTCACGAATTGTAATACAGAAACAAATATTGAAGCGGTTAGTCTTATCTGGAAGGATTTGATTGTTGGAAGACTGGGAGAGAAGATGAATTCAGGAGTGCATCACAATGATGAGCAGGTAGAAGTGGAGTGAAACAAAAGCAGGCCATTGATTGAAGTTAGTGTTCATGAAGTACGAAATCCACATCACCTTTTCAACACTAAGTTGAATAAAAGAATAACATTCATGGTGAAGATGAAACAAAAATGGATGCTACAATCAATACTTCAAGGTAAGCAGGCAAAATATATTATATACACACTCAAGAAAAATTGCACCTTAATTTGCCCAGAAAATTCCACGGGACAGGTTCAATAGTATGAAAACACAGGCAAGCTTGGCGGTGGGGGTTACTAAGAAGAAAACCCTCATCAGAAGTGCATCTAAGTCATTCATAAACTCAAGTGGTGACGGGCGAGGTTATGTCATCAAGGCACGGTATACAGGAACCTGGCAAAGAACTGAAGCACACAGGTTGCCCCCAAACAAACCCAAAAGAATGATTTCATAATGTTTTAGAGGAAAATTATGGATACAGAATTATGGATTTACATGCTGGTACACGTAATGCATACGCTCACAAAATCAATGCTAGATATATATTAAGCTGATGTGATGGAAAGGATTTGGAAAAAGAAAAACACCCTACTTTCACCAGGACATGCAGGATCGTAGAAGACTGGATTAATTCACCCTAATAGCACAAATAAATCACATTCATGGTTTAGGTGAAATAAGAAGTGTAAATCACAGGCACATGTAACATGTGTTACTAGAAAACTTAATTTATGGGTAATGGTATATCACAAATCCAACTAAAAAGATTCTTATCTGTAAAATCCTGTTGGATGAAGCACATTTCAAATTCAAGGATGCAGGCAATAACCACAGGAGGGGTGCACTGGTGAATGGCCAACCAAAGGATAGAAACTCAGGGATAATGTTGGACAAGTGCTGATAAAGCTGATTGGTCAACTAACAAAGTACCTGGTAAAAAGAATCAAAGCAGAATATTGCCCCACATGCATTCAGGTTTTGTATTTGTATAGATGTGCATAATTGTACTGGCAAATAGATGTTTACTGGCATGTTAAGTATTTGACTAATGGTATGTTACACAAGATCAGAATAATTATTCATGACAGATGTGTAAAAACCAACTTCCAGGAATAAAGATTCATCACAAACACGAAGACGTACTTACGATTCATTTGCACGTTAAGATCCCTAAATTGCACACAGCGGGAAAAATAAAGCATTCATGGCTTAGGTGAAAGCTATTGCTTAAATTCATTAGTTCAACATGCTTCAAGATTTTATGAAAACTTCAAGTTATTCCAGGCAATTTGAAGTTATAAACCAGATTTCTTAAAGGAAACCAGAAAAAAAGTTTCACATCTGCATTTGTTTTGTTCTCCGGAAGCCCGATAGCGACATTCGACCGAATCATGTATCCAACTGAATTAATGGATTGCCAGAAAAACCCCTCAAAATTACAGGTATATATGAAAACTAACAAGTTGGTCCATTTACTCATCTGAATAAAAAAAAAAACTGAAAACTACTGAGCTTTCACATACATGTAAAAAGTTATAAGATAAGCGAACACACCTACCAGGATCGAGTAAACCGCACTTTGTCAAACTTACGGATACAAACAGCAACAGCCTAAGTTCAAAAAGAACATCCACAATTCAGGTGACTAGAAAATTACAGAGCACTGATCTCTCAATTTATCATGTAGATATTATCTTGAATTAAGACATATGACTTATTTAAAGGAAAATACACGCAATTTCTTATCTGTTTTGTAGCGAGCCAGAAGCCAGGCAAAGCTGAGTAGGTAATAAACCAGGTAGTGCTTCAGTAGCCACAGGAATTTGATAAATCATTTCTTTTGAGGAGGTTGGTGAAGCTGCATTCTGAACAGCAAAGGTATAACCATACATTCAAACACCCTATTAATAAGAGTTGAAAAAGAACATTCAAAATTAAGGGTTGGGGAAAAAAAAAAAGAGAAAAAAAAATCAAAAATACCAAGACTTTCATGCAGGTAGAAACTAAGATATATATTCAGGTAAACTGTATGGTGCAAAAATGTACCTAAAGAAGAAAAACCTCCTTATCTGTGCAAGCAAGTTTAGGTAGGGTCGTGGATCTTTCAGAATGAAAGTGAAGCTTGGAGTATGCAATGACCATTTCAACTGTAGTAAAGTATTATGTACGCCTAGGAATGAAACACTGCATTCTCATGGAGGTATGCAGAGAACCTGGCAAAAAGAATCCGAAGCAAAAAGTTAAAACTGGAGGCGCCATACTATTTGTTCTGGCCTCATAGGCGGTCTAACTAAACCACATCCTTTGAGAAGGACCTACACACACACAAGTGAAGGAAAGCATTCATGGTTATTCAGCATAACTTACTTTTAAAGAATCACAACATTTAACAACCTACAGGTTGATTTTGAGAATAGCAAGAGCTCGCGAGTGAGTCACTGTTACGGATTCAGCCAGAAAAACCTTATAAACACGCAAAAATATGAAACATTCATGTAGAGATTAAATCAAGTAAAAAAATAAATCACCAAAATAGCAAGCATTTGGTCATGCATAAGAAACCTGATTTTCCTATTACTCATTGCTCTGTAAGGACTGGTTAGTGGAAATTCTTCAGGAAAATCTTGTCTAAGATAAGTATGTGCACCTTTCACCTCCATGTCTCGAGACACCGGAATCTGTAGGTAGAGTAGTGTTTGTGTGACACGCAAGTGTCGTTACAGTGCAATTTTTACTTTATACTAGATTAACAAAAAAAAATACACTTTCAGGAATAAACTTCAAAAGTAGGAATGAACATGAATAATGAAACACTCGCTTATTTGATGAAACCATATGGTACGGGTCTACCAGGAAATCAGCCCGGCGGGCAACATCAGTGGAGAGCATCGCTCGCAATCTGCATGAGAAAATAGGACAAACACATAGGGTTTACAAAAGGAAATATTTGGTACGCTTTAATAAAATTGAAGAAATTGATAATGAAAAGGAAATATAGTTATCACAACGCAGTCAAGTTCCTCCTGAAGGGGGAGCTTCATTCTCAGCCTCAGTTCCGCCAAAAAAATACAACCACCCAAAAGGGTCCCGTAACTAACTAGTTAGGGCCTAAAGGGGGATGACTTTCACGTTTTTGCTGCGACTGCATTATTCCGCCCACGCGCCGACGTCGATCGCTCGTCTAGGAAACCGAACAGGGTTAAGGGGACGCCGCCGCAGACTCCTTATATTCCAATATATCACAGGATTACACTGAACAGCCACTTATTTCTGATATATGTAGATAACGAATCAGGAATCACTATTTCATTTTCAGAAGAACGAAGAAACACTAGAAACTTGCCGTATGGAAATCGCTAAGGCGCTTACCACGACCGACGAAGATTGGAAGAAGGCGGAGCGGTTGACGCTGGGGAGTAACATACTTGAAATAAAGAAAGACTTGTAATTTGTGAAACACGAACAGTACTCGAAAAGAAAAAACAAAAAAATTCGTCTCCGCTCACGTCAACCGCCTCCGTCGTCCATTCTTTTCTGTTGCGTTACGGTTGCGTCGCACGTACTTCGTTTATATAGTCCTTGAACACAAATTATTACGCTGTCTGGAAATAGTCCGACCAACAAGGAAATCAGGTAAACTATCCCAATATGTCGCATACACCAAGTAAATAACATTGTAAAACAACGTAAGATATCTATAGTTTCATTAAATCCTAAATTTGTAACAAAAAATCCACAGATCCTGCATAAATAAGGCGATAAATGTTGTAGGATTATTTTTCTTTCGCGCAATAAACAGGAACGCATCACTTCCGAATAACAATGACGTCAGGAATTCCACGAAACTGGTTTAAACTGGAATGTTCGGGGAGGTCATCAAAGGTCAAGAGTAACGCCGAAGCTTCCATCTCGCGCATTCTCGCGGAACATCTCGACGGAAGTAAATAAAGAACGATGGCTTCCATTTAGTGAAAATGGGAATTAATATGTAAATTGTCAGCCCAGTGATCTTATGTTGCAATGACGGGCAACGATGATAGCAATGACCCTTACGCAAAGGTTCAAATGTTTGGTTCATTGGTTAAAAAGCCATTCGGACATTCCAGCAATAAATGGAGTCGAAGGTGAATCCCCTTACTGAGTTATCCTTAGACCTTACTAGTCTAAATTACCACTGGTTACTACCTTACCATGCTTACAGTAGCCTTACTCCTTAGGCTTATCCACTTACTCAAGTTACTGACTTTGACATTTACTGATTTTAGTGACTTACCCCATTCAGTGATTCACCCATTGGCCATTCGATGATATAGTCTCAAAGTCTTCGCTATTCAATTTCAACCTATCATTACTATTTCACCATCATTTCGTCTTTTGACCATCACCTCACAAACATAAATCATTACATGATCAACCCCACACGAAATGTTGGCAAAGATTCAAAATGATTCAAATGTCAATAGGCTTAATTATACACAAAATATAAGAAATTCTTGGTCACAAACTGACATGATTCTTATACGTGAGGAAAGAGGAGAATTTTTTCTTCATTTCGCCTTCAAAACATGAAAATCAACAGTTTGAGGTCATCTGACCTCTCAAGACTAGTTTCTCGGAAATATGCTCAGCGATTCAGTGAGGGTTTTTGGTGCGAAGGATCACATATATAATGGCATTGGCTGGGACGTGTGATATGAATCACTTATATAAATGTTATTGTGCAGCATGTGTAATTAATTATCATAACTTATTAATGCCTGAAGCACATTTATATTATAAATTTATATTGGCGCAATGAGTGAGTGACAATCACACTGAATCATTTTAGCAATCAGTCAACTGATATCATCAGTGTAAATGCTGATGACAACATTATTGATTGAGAACTGAATCAATTAGAAGTCTGATAAAGGTCATCACTTAAGCTGTTATGATGAATGATTAGATAACACCCCCTCAAATGCTGTAAGCATATTTAAAAACACTTTAATTTGTGACAGACTAGAAAAAAATACTTATCTAAACAGCTCAAGCATGAATTGGGGGCCTACTGCCTTTGTCAGATAGTATCTGATTGGTTTATGCAATTGTGGTACATTGGGAGCCATTTTTCTGCCCTTGACTTTTTTTTGAATTAACGTGCCTCAATTTGTGTTGGAGATCTTATAGACAAATGCCAGCTTTCATTTGTCCTATATTTATGCTTGAAAAATCTTGAGCCTGAAAAATCACATATTTTTGTCTGTGCCAGATGTTCTTGGTTCGTATATGACTGGTTTATAGGATGTATTCTTACCACACACACACACACACAACACACACAACTCCTATGTTATGAAACAACATCTTACTGGTTTCACTCGGGATTTCTTCCAGATTTTTTGTGATCAAAGATGGCTTCGTTCTGTACTACCCTGACAATGAAAGGAAAGAATTTGAGCGAAAAAAAGGTTGCTTCAACATCCATCCCAGGGTAAGCCACGGCTATTATTGATTACATATGCATTATATTATGACCTTTTACTGTTGCAGGGCATCCTTCCTCTTGGAGGTTGTTCGGTGCAGCCGTACTCTGAACCCGGTCACCCTTTCGCTATCAGCATACGAAGTGAAGAACTCGATGTGAGTGATAGAATCACTGTTTTTCACTTGCTGTTGCTAAGGAAAACTAAAAAACCTTTTTTTATATACAATTTATTCTGATTGATATGAGGCGCCTGTTGGTTGATTTAATCCATTATTCGGCTTGCTTTTTTTTTTTTCAGGGTTGTATGATTCTCGGTGCAGATACTGAGTATGAGCGAGATAAATGGATTCAAATTATCACACAATCCACCAGAATGTGAGTCACACCCAGTGATGTTTGTGATCAATCCTTATCTCTGCCGTGTATAGAACCTGGAACAATGCTCGATTAGGAGATAGCATGATCGAGCATCTGGAATCCCAAGGATTACAGATGGCCCAAGAGAAGCAAGTGTACTTTGGTAGGACTGTTCACAGAGTGCTTATTCTGAATTAAGATTTGTTTCAATTTTAGATAAGTTGCAAACAGAAGTTATGGCTTTGCATGATGAGAAACAGAAAACAGAGGTACTGTGATAGCGTGTTGGCTGTATTATTTTGTTTTATTGGTTGCTGTAGGAATTGGAACGGATCAACGTGGCTCTCGAGGAAGAGAGGCAAAAAATCGAGAAACTTTCGGAAAGTTTGAAAGACGAATACAGCAAAATGAAGAGGTATAGTACAGGGTGTTCTAATATTATGTTACCAGAGATTTATGAAAAGTATTGCCTGAGATACATAAATTTGAATCACCTGACTATATTTTTTGTTAATTAATTCCATGATAGCAGAAGTATGAACAATTTTACCTTTGGCTCTACTTTTAGTGAGTTGGAGGTGACCTTGGATGCTATGAAATCAGTAGAGGATGACAAGCAGAAATTGCATTCGACCTCGAATGAGCTTCAACATCAACTTGAAGTTAGTTAATTTATTTGGAATGATTGAAATCTGTGTAAGATAATTTAATTATTTTGCAGGAATTAGAATCTGAAAAATCAAAGATTATATTACAAATGAGCCGGCACCAGTCTGAGACGCAAAAATTATCAGAAGAAAAGAAAAGCTTATCTGATACCACGAAAGCTTTAACACTGAATTTGCAGCAAATAGAAAGCCAAACTCAGGCTTTGTTGCAAGAGAAATCTGAAGCTGAGCATAGGTTAGTTGGCTTGTACAGGCATGAACGAGTTATTTGATGAATTTTATTACAGGCTACAAGAGAAAGAAGCTCATGCCTGTCAGCTGGAAGAGGAGAAAGCCAACATTACTGAACACACACAGGAGCTACAAGACTATATTAAGGATCTATCTGCTCAGAAAGCCCTCACAGAAGCTGAATTGAAGGTCTAACTGATGATTAAAATTACAACGCAAAATATATATACTTGGTTTGTTTCAGGAAGAGGTTATCGCACGGCTGGAAGCCGAGAGAAGGTTACAGGAAGCAGAGGAATCGCTTAAACGTCTCGAGAAAGCGGTCGTAGGTCAACGAGCGCAGAAAGAGGACAGTGAAAAGGTCATCAGCGTAGAAGAACGAGAGGCAGCACAGGAGGAAATGATCACAGACGTCAGAACACTCAAACGTCGGTTTTATATTTCAGTTCAAATGTTTTCAGTTTATGGTGTTTTTCACTGCAGGCTTCTTTGAGAATCTCGCTTTTGAGGCTCAGCTAGATTCGGATAAATCTTTCATGATCAAGAATTCTTTACACGCACGCAAGACGATGGTCCGACGGGCGAAAACAATGAGATTCGAAGCCAACCGCAAACGACGAACAAGAGGTAGGTATTCACCCACTGATAATTGAAGATCAAATATATAATTTGAGCTCATTATTTTTCTAGTCTGTAATCACTTGCTTAAGCACTATCTCATACATTATTTTTTATTACCAATCACTGCTTTTCAACTCAAATTAACACTACTAATGCATAAATTACAAGCGCAAGTATTATTATTATACACGATATCTACCTCGTCTCGTTCACGCAGTTGCTCGAAGTGGAAGTTACAACTCGCTACAAGCATTATTCCAGAGGCCATCTCCAACGAAATCTTAATCATACTTTAGTCTTGAGGTAACGAGCATGAGATACAACCAGTGTGCATATTTTCATTGGATGTTCGGTGATTGTCGTGAATACCTGCTTGCTACTTTTTCTTCCTAGATATCACAATTTTGTTGCTTTGATTTTTCCACTTTGTTCTGATCTGTTGCGTTATTTGCTTCTTTCTGTGATTCTCTTCTTCGTCTCTCTGTGTCATATTCACTCATTCATACAAAGTACTTGCTACCTAGACCCATCCTTCTATATCACAGTGTCCATGTTATCTTTCACATTGTCTTCAGTATCAAAATAAACAAATTGCAAATTCCTCACACATGAATTATGTAATAATGATTTCATTTCCAGGAGGCAGCATGAATGAAGGAGCATCCACTATGAGCACATTTGACCTTCCCCTCTTCCCTGAAACGGAAGAGGAACACAACCCGTTATCCCCTTTGCTTCGATCGAACAATAACGACGCCTCGTTTCGGCATAGCGTCATGGGTTTAGTTGACCCTGAAGCCACCTTAAGGGAGGGTTATGTGGAAAATTTTTGAAATCAAAGTTTTCCCATTTCAAGTAGTCGATGAGAAATTTAATTTTTGATTGTTGACAATTTTGTACAGTATTTTTTGGAAACGGGGCCAATTGTATTTTTTGTTTAATGCATAATTTTATTGGACTTTGTTTTTCTTTTCTTTTTTTGTAGCTGCATGGCATATCACTTTATGTATATTTCTGTGCCTTTTTCTGTACATACATTCAGTGTGGTTTTGGCATATTGTACTTAGTGAGATGACCAATTTTTGCAGGGAGATATGATATTTCAATACCTCCAATATTTGCCAATCCGTGCAATATACATGTTTAGTTACGGCTGAACCCTACTTGCAATAGTAGCAAATCACATGACTTTTTTCTTGCACAATTATTTCACTCATAAAGCACTTATATAATTATGCTCTCATGTTATAACTTTGAAAATATGTAGACTAAAATTGTTTACAGAAGACGTGAGAAATCTCTCGATGTGACACAAATGGCATTCTCTTCTTTTACCCACTACACTGCTACTGCATCCGCTCAATGTGATATTTATGCAGCTTCTCTTCAATGTGATAACACAGGACGACCTCTATAAGGGTCATTTGACCTTGCAGGTTGTCGTCCCTTGAAATAACGTCATGTTTGTTGTGAGACTCTTGATCTCTTACCCATAATCATTTGCTTAGTCCCAGAATTTTAATTTGTTGGTCTCACTTTTTTTGAGTAAAAAGTCACAAATCTTCTAATAAGTAATTGTTATCCTCGTGTCAAGACTTCTTTTCAATCTTCCATGTGGCTACCTATCACGTCTGTCCTGATTGTCAATGAAATGCATTCACTTAGCGATCTTTTCTGTACACATGCGTATAAGACAATGAGGTGGTTATTCCATATATAATTTATAAAAAGCTCATTTTGGTTTTGCACGTACATTTTACAGTCTTCAATTTCACTTTTTATGTTAGATAAGGGTAATTGTCCAAAATGCATATTCAAATTCATTATGATGTTCATCTACTCTGTAAATTGTTTTTGTTGATTATTTTCCATTCAGTGCTTCTTGGTGATTTCTGTGGCCTCTGTTTTGATTAAATTGCATCTAATTATGAGAAAAATCAGATCAAATTAAATTGATAAGAATGATTTAAGACATTAAATCAGTTATGTTATAAAATTTATATTCCCAGAAGAAAGAATTACCTCGTATAAATGCCCAATTGGATTTTTCTAAAAAATTTAAGAATGGGCATGGAATCAATTATATAGTAATTCTCAGTTTAACACAAGGATCACTGTTTTTGAATTTTTTTTTTTTTTATCGGAATGTATTTTTATACACTGATGTTATCATTGTTATCAACTAGTCCTACCTTTTTATGCATTCGTTGTTGAAAAAAATAAAATAATAATAAATCATGTAACATAGCAAATCCTCCTGTTTTTTTTATTATCTAAAGGAAATAATCAAAGTACTGCAAAATGAAACATAATTTATTCGTTTGAAGTTTCCTCAAGCGAGTGCTGTTTGAGTTCTCTAAGCGCCCATTTCTTATTGTCGATTTCATCTTTCAGTCTCGTATATTCCTGGACAAGATTATCAAATCCCGAACCAACGGCTTCATAGGCAGCTAGTGTCTGATCCACTTGCTTCAAGTCATATTCTGTGCTATGTATAGCTCTGTCAATTTCACCACTTGAGAAAATCAATGAACATTGATAACTAATCAATAAATTCATTTAACTTGACCCACCGGATTTTTCGAAGTGCTTGCACAGTTCCTTCATGATACGTATCACATAATATTTGCAATTCAAAAATTCTGCGTAAATAAGAGAATAATTATTTTGGTAAATTTTTTTTTTTTAAACTGACTTGATTTTGAGACAGAGAGCATCACAGCGAGTGGTCAACCAGAGAGTGGACACTTCATCACTCTCAACTTGAGACTTGAGTCGCCGATTCTTGACCAGCGACTCAAGTAGGGACAAAGAACGCAACAAATTCTGTAAAGAGGGTTTTGAGCAATGGATTGCCAATTATATTACACCACAAACCTGATAATACTCAGAATATTGAGTTTCTTGAATAGATTGCTCCTTTTTTATTTCTCTCTCGTCAAGTTTTAATTTTTGTAAATCTTGCTCAAGATTTGTTGGCAGTTCCGACGTTCTGGCAAATGTTAGTTTTGCACTCTCTTAAAAATAAAAAATAAAAATATATATATATATATACAGAGTGGGCCAAAAGTAGTCTACTCCATGTTAAAAAACAAAACTCTAAAATTTGCTAAAATGTATCAATTATTCCAAAAAATAACTACCTGGTATGGATTGACTATGTTATTCTGCACCCATTTATGCAAAGAAATCAAGTAAAAAGTCAATTTTGAATGAGGGAGGAACATTTAAATGAGAGTGGTGAGGGATCGCGAAGAGTGCAAAATCAGATGAGCCCCTGAACGATCATTGTGTAATGTCATCTGTTGCATGGCGCATCAATACAAACTCTCTGCTTTGTTTTGATTTTAAGAGATAAACATTAGTGCTACTGTCACAACAATAGCACTCTCAAATACAATAATAGTATGAGAGGGTTGCCCTAATTATGCGTTCAATGAAGCTTATCCATGGTCCAGGGCCCTGTTTTCCGCCAAAAGTGGAAATAAGTGCATTCTATTAATTGAGATAAATTTTGATGAAATTGGAATAGAAATAATAGGAATAGCAGCATGACCATACCAAGTATTTATCTTTGTGTGATTTTCAAACTACAATCTGTTTTGTAAGACTTTCTCAGAAATGCGTAGCACCATTGGAAAGCATTGAGATCTTTAACATGGAGTAGAAAACACTACTTTTGGCCCACTCTGTATATGTGAGGCTCCATGGCAAAGCCCCAGATATGTCGAACAGGGCACAGAAGCGCTAGAGGCGATTTTGATAGCTGGGGCAATGTTCAATGCTTTTGAGATTCTCAGCTTATTGAATGCAGAATTCCTTCGTCATCAATAATGGTATACACATTATTACTCAGTTGTCCACGTAACTCATAGCAACGCTTTTATTGATTGATTTTCTTAGAATATGAATTTTTAGGTCATCTGACTTCAAATGGCCACATCTCAGTGACCGGTCAACATATTTCTTTAAAACAAGCACCAAGATGTCCAGCTTTTCCATTTGTATCCGATGACATAACTAACCCAAATTTGATTTTATTGCAACATACGTGGGGTTTTGCGGTGGAGCCTGACATATATTAATTTGATTACTTGAACCAAAAATCTAATCTTACCAGCATCAGTCACTGAGTCATAAAATCCAACCAAAGCTTCACATCGTTTTCGTAAACGAGACTCCAACTCAGGAATCAATCGTTGTTGAATTGATTTTGAGTGCTATCCAGAGGAGAATTAACCTAAACAAAAAAATACAAAATTCACAAAACTCTGCACCTGTTCGAATGGTTTTTTCAGTCGCAGGTCATCATTACTCAATCCAAACAAAGTTCTCTCTCCTCCCGTTTCAGGATCACAGTGAATGTAATCTCCAATTTCAGCATGCGTCAACATGTTTTGTACCGTTTCGTAAAACTGGAGAAGAAAAATCTTAATATTTTTTTTCTCAGATAGTGAAGGTGGATTTATACCTGAGCACTTGAAGAAGGTGTGGCAATTTTGCTTCCACGCATTTGACTTTCAAGGAGCAGGTCTTTGAGATTGCTGAGCAGAACATGTTGCTGCAACCAGGTGCCTTTCTCCTGACGAAATCGCTCCTCCACCTGCGAAGGAAGAGATCAAACGTCGCGTTGATATTTCATCCGACTTACATCACGTAAATCCCGCTGCACTGTGATCGAAGTTCCGTCTTCAGTTAAGTGAGGTTTCAATTTCAGCAGCAATTTATTGAACTCTGGATTCAAACATACTTCCGAGTAATCATCATTTCCAAGAACCTCATTCACTGCAAATAAAATCACTTTTTCAGTCAATTGGAGAAATATAAACATCCGCCAGCAGCTCAATGCTAGTCTCGCTTCTTTCAGGGACGACAGATTGGCATTGTATAAAGCATTCAAGTATAGTATAACTGACCTACAGACGACTACGGACCGACTTGGTTGAGACATACAAAATCATCAACGGACTGACCAACATCAAACATACAGACGTACTAGCCCCATTCAGACTACATCGACCTGAGCACACGGACACAAATTGACCAAACAGAGGACAAACACAACTACTTACTCAACTGCCCTACGACACCGCATCATAACAGCATGGAACTCCCTCCCAGCAGACACCATCAACTCTCTCCATTAACATCTTCAAATCTCACTTAAACAAAACTTACAAACACCACCCCCTAAAATTCAACCACATAAACATCTAAAACTCCCCCTCCATCTAATCCAATAACATAACAACAACTAACCAAGGGTCAAAAAGACAAAAACCAGGGGGGGGTGATGGACTTTTGAAGAAAAAACCTGACAATTTTTTGCACCAGTAAAAGGGTGCCGAAGGCAGCCCAAGCTAGGGGGCTTCGGGGGCATGCTCGGCCGAGAAAAATTTCAAATCAGGGAAATAATAATACGGCGTTTGAGCATTTCTGAGAAGAAACGCAGAATGAAAAGGCAGAAAAATCGAAAATCTGACTACTGAATGTGAGAAAATGAATTCAGGAACAAATGTACTATTATGTACTGGAAACGATTCTTCAGTCAAGTCAATATCAGTTAAAGGTCACCACTTTTCAACAGTTGAAAGGACCTAAAGAAGATATTTCATGCAATGTAATGCTTTACAGAAGGTATTTATCTCGATTATACGTTGGCTTTGCGAACGCTGTAATTGAATTTTCTTCCCGCTTTTAGTTTACTAGTATTCAAAGCTAATCGTGTCCGCCCAGGGGTATTTCCTGGGGTGAGTTTTAGGTAAGGATGCAGCGTGCAGAATGCGCTATATTAGTCTGCTAAATGTCGCTCACCAGCCATTTCCAGCGAATTCGTTCCTGTGATTTCACCCTAGCGTCGGTCGCCTGCTCGACACATGACCGCCCTAACCCCGTATAATAGCGCCATGAGATCTCACCGGATTTGCATCGTTCTCAAGAATGACCCAATTAGACCCCTTGTGATGCCTGTTTGTGATTGGTATGTTTTGTGATGCATTCGCTTGAAAATTCAAAGGCCATTGAAGTGAAAGATGATTTTTGAAATGAAAAGGTGAGCTGTATATGACATATAATAGGCCTAGGCAGTGGTTGTGTGTTCACTGATGCTTGAGGAGCAGCCTATCTATGCAGCCTTGCCCTATTGGCTATTCTGTACATGTATTCATCTGTGAAGCCGGGCATCTCCTTTTGGCCGGGTCCTGCGTGACTTACTACTGTTTCGCCTGAAGAAGTGAAGGAGAGACACAGCTATCATGAATGTCATATGTGCTACCTCACACCTTTAAGCATTTAGCATTATCATCATGATCATGATGAGCGTTAAATTATTAATAATAATACCATTCGAACATTTGAGATACATGAGTAGTCATAATGATGCATAATCTGTGGGGATCTAATTATCAATTTAGAGGCATGGAACGAGAGACTAGACATTATCATGATCATGAAATTATTTTTATAAAATTAAAAAATTTTGATTTCATTAAATTAATCATTTTCATGATTTTCATTTGATTTTCGGTCGAGTCAGCGGCGAGAGGATATGATACAAGAATTGTAATCCACGTACAAAACTGGGAAGATTCTCGCGAAAAATCTGGTTTGGTGGCCATCTTAAATGCATTTATTGAACATATCAAATTGAGGAGACGTAATCAGATGACCATGATCTCTGTTATAACTCGGTCTCAACGAAAAACAAAACTCAAAATGGGAAACCGGAAGTACGATAGGTCGAATAAGTGGTATGCCGTGTAATATCTCTTTTTTTTTTTTTTTTTTTTTTTTTTTTTTCCCCCCCCGCGCCCTAGAATGGGAGTCTCCACACTAAGTAGTATTATTTAAAAATCCAAAATCGTTACAAAAGTCAATAGAAAAATAGCATTAAATTCATCTGGCAGTGACTCAATTGGCAGTGAAGAAGCATGTCCTTCCGTACAATATTTAATAATTAATACCAATTTAATTACAGACTCAATTAATGAATTATCCAATAGGAAATATGCGGGTTGTTCGAAAGGTTCTCAGCCTAACATAGAACGCCCGATACTAGAGACGTGAAATTTGAAGGTCAGATAGAGCAACTATATTCATAAGATGAAAGGTTGCTGTGTGATTTCCTTGGCACTACTAATTTTTTATTGAGCGCACTTCTGCCGATATCTCTGCCAGCTGCAGGGCCTCATTTCGGCTGCCAAAAGTTTCTTTTCTTGACCTGTCACAACACTTTTTATCGACATCTGATCACCGGTTTTAATTCAGTATGCACTGCTTGGCTATTGGCTATTCCGTGATGAAAGATAAATAAATAGAAGATAAAAATTTTGTTGTCACTCTCTCGTTGTGCAAGACTCGTTGTAACTATTATTTTCTCTCTTCCTTTTTTCTGTACTTTTCATGTGGCGCAAAAGCGATCACGTTTCTGTCACTACGTTATTTTCGCACCTTCTATGTTATGATTGAATAAAATTATTATTATATTATATTATATTATGAAAGCTATACAGAATTCGGACCCCAACAAATTTAGTTAACATGGGTGTTGCGTTATGTATATACAGGTGCACCAATAATATACCTTCGCATTTTGAGAATTCGATCAGAAAGCCATCCATGCAGCCACTTAAAATACTTATTTCGTATCATTTGATAAAATAAAAAAATTATAATGTGGAAAAAAAATGTACTTGGTGCATCTGATGTACTTGCTATCTTCTAATTTAATTTATTTTACAGAGCAGGCCAAAAGTATAGTCTACTCCATATTAAAAACAACAAAATAAAATTTACTAAAATTCCATTTAATTACTCTATAATTAAAAAAAAAAATATCTGATATGGATTGATTAGATTATTATGTAGGCCTACCCATTTATGCAAAGAATTAAATAAAACGTTAATTTTGAATGAAGGACTGGAGGAATATTTAAATTCGAGTGGTAAGTGACAGCGAAGAGTTTCTGGGTGCCCAGAACATGTCTGGGTGCGGGTAATCAGGTGGGCCCCTGAAGCAGCATTGTGGAATGTTACTGTTGTGACGTTATGATTTATTGTCGTTTACAATCTACCGGTGTATCCTCTCTTCAGTTCATCCAAATAAATGCCGGCAGTTTCGGTTTAAACCTTTGTTCAAGGGCCTCTTCCTTTTTTGTGCTCTCTCCGGATTTCAACATTCCATCACAGTTTATTACAATTTGGCGACGAGGATAACAATGGCACTCATGGGACAGTTGGACACGTTTAATCCCAAAGAAGAAGAGTGGGATTGCTATGCAGAACGTGTCGAAAACTACTTGGTTGCAAACGGCATTGATGGCGACGACAGGAGGGCCACCATCTTGCTTACGTGCGTCGGAACGAAGAACTACAAAATTCTTTTAGATCTGAGCAGCCCGGCTCTACCATCAACGTTGACGTTTCAGCGCATCAACGAGCTGCTGCGGAATCATTTCACGCCACCGAAGTCGGCAATTGTTGCCCGCTTTCACTTCTACAAACGAAACAGAAAGCCTGCGGAATCCATAAAGGAATTTGTCGCAGAGTTGTGATATTTGGCGAAAGATTGTGCTTTTGGAAACAACTTGGAAACAATGTTGCGTGACAGGTTGGTGTGTGGTGTGGACAATGCTGGGATCCAGCGCAAATTGCTCGCTGAACCAGGGGACCTAACATTTGCGAGAGCTCAACAGTCGGCCATTACAATGGAAAGTGCTTCAAAGCACGTGGAGCACATGATGTCAGCAAAATCCGCCTCAAACGAGTCAAAGGTCAACAAGGTCAAGGTCGCTGCGCCTCTTCCTTTGAAGAAACCGCCGCCCGCTGCGAAGGCTGGGAGCAATGCTGCTGCTACTGGCCAGGCGTCGGGAAAGAAGCAACAATTCATCTGTTTTAGTTGTGGGGGAGCCCATTTGCGAAGCACTTGCAAGCTGCGAAATTCGGTTTGCCATAGATGTGGTCATAAAGGTCACATAAAGAAGGTTTGCAGGAGGGAGGTGTGCGTTATTTCGGAACAGCCAAGTCATAGATCTACAGAATCAGATGACGGCGACAGCACCAACGAGTATGCGCACATTCTCAGTGTTGTTACACCTGCAGCTGCGGAAAACATCGAATCAAAACGGTGTATGCTAGAATTACAAGTCTGCAAGAAGAATCTGGCTTTTGAGTTGAATACTGGATCATCGGTGACGATTGTCAATGAGAAGACGTGGAAACAGCATTTCGGGGGAACTGAACTTCGTCCTTCTTCAGTGCAGCTGTACTCGTACACAGATGACCCAATTTATGTTCTTGGCTCCTTGCCAGTGGAAGTTTGACATGCA
>KB295623.1:506692-552871 GCA_000328365.1 Capitella teleta | reverse complement strand
AATGAATTGAAGAAGATGGCAAATGATGGATCCAAAGATACTCAGTTCAATCTGCAAAAGTTTCTGTTCAAGTACAGAACTACTCTGCATCCTACGACAGGCAGTTTGCCTGCAGAACTTCTGATGGGTCGAAGGTTGAGAACTAGATTTGACCTTCTACATCCAAGTCGCGTTACGCCAGTGCTTAAGACTCAAGCTGTGCAAAAGAGAAGCCATGACAAGAGCGTGAAGGCAGCGTCATTTGAGGAAGGTGACAAAGTCTGGGCAAAGGACTTCACGTCGCGCGAAAGGAAATGGCAGCAGGGCAGAATCGTCACTCAGCATCAGGCGTCGTTCGATGTTGAGTTACTTGATGGAGGGATCACACGTCGGCATGCAGAACAGCTACTTCCAGCTACGCCCAAGACACCCACCACACCAGCTCTCAGTGCAGAAGTCAATGTTTCGCCAGCGCAGCCTGCTGAGATGGAAACAGTGGCAGGACCAGCGGAGGCTCTAGTTGAGCCAGTACTTCGACGTTCTGAGAGGATCAGACGCCCACCCCAGTGACTCATTGAATCTTGATTTTCTGATCGTTTCTTTAATGCTTTTGTGTGTGGTTATTAAGTACATGTGTCAAGTTTGATTTTAGTTTTTACTAAAATCAAACTTGTGTTTTTCTGTGTTCAAACTTGTGACTTTGTGTCTTTTTTTCAAATGCAGGTGTCTTCAAGTGAAGCAGTTTGTTGTTCATAGACTTTTGATGGCTACAACTTTTTTTTCGTCCCTGACCAGTTGTGGGGGAGTGTTGTGACATTATGATTTATTGTCATTTACAATCTACCGGTGTATCCTCTCTTCAGTTCATCCAAATAAATGCCGGCAGTTCCGGTTTAAACCTTGGTTCAAGGGCCTCTTCCTTTCTTGCGCTCTCTCCGGAATTCAACATTCTATCACAGTTTATTACAGTTACCTGTTGCGTGGCGCTGCAGTACAAATTATCTGTTTTGTTTTTATTTTAGTAGATACACATCGTAGGCTTACTTTAATATATATTGGCTGTATTTTATCAATATCGACTGTACGTATCCTTATATTTATGCATAAATGTGGATAATTGTATCACTCTATTTTAATAATTGGGTAATATTCATATTCATTGCATGATACTACAAAATTCCACCGAAGGACTAAGCGGTGCCCTTTCAAGAAAATAAAATATTGAACCCCTATATCGTCTTAAATTGTTACGTCAAAGGTTACCAAAACGTAAAAAAAAAAAAAAAATGCCTTAAAAGGATTCCTGGACATGTTTTTATGGAACCGTTAGACCTACTTTGGATCCATCAGATCCATTGAAACTTGTCACATGCATACAAATTAATATAAATATGTATTTGACAAATAATTGAATGTACGAGTAATTCATTCGAGGTTTTCCCGTTCTTGTTACTATTTAATTACCAGAATAGGCATACATTTAGACCAGTACCAGCGCTCTTTTCTGGGCATCATTTGACCATTTTAAAATAACTTCATCAGAACGTTATAAACACTTCTATTTTTCATTGCTTGTATGCGTCTATGAGAAGAATAGCGAAGATATCCGTCAATGATCCCTGCTTTACTCGAATTGACGCCAAAGGTGATCACGTGACTTTTTGTAAAATTCATCACTTGCGATTTTTTTCTGAAAATCTAAGCTACATTAAAGTAAAATTTCGGCGTGCTGTGATTTCGGATGATTAACGCGTTTTATTTTTAAATTTTAGGCCGAAACCTTTTCCATCAACCCTTGTACATTTAACGCCTGCATGCATATGCCTCGAGATATCGCAACATACGACGTACACTCGTATTCTTCTCTGCATAATTGTATGATATAGCACAGATTCTCGGGAGACCCATTGGGCTCGCTGTAGTATGTCAGCTAGTATATGCACTATAACTACAGCCACCAATGTATCAGGCAGGGCCAAGCTCCTCCAGTTGTGCCTTCTTAAATATTGCACATCTGGGGGTGATAGAGGCATTTGACTTCCTCTTGGACTTCCCCTTGGCCAGAGCTTTCTTCCCAGCATTCAGATTTTTGTCAGCTTTCTTCTTATTAAGACAGTCTTCTTTGTCACCCTTCTTTTTCTCGTGGTCTTCGGCCTTCCAGACCCTTCCTCTCCCTGCTCTTGTGTTCTGTCTCTTTCTACCTTCTCTCAGCCTCAACATCTATCGTGTACAGCAAAGACTCTCTATTAATAGAGAGTCTTTGGTGTACAGTGTTTTCCGCATTCTAAAATTACGAGGATTGTTTGAAAAGTTCTCGGCCTAACATAAAACGCGTTATCACAGAAAGTTGAAATTTGACTTGAATATAAAATAATATTTTCGGGTGAAAATTGCGAGCGCTAAATTTTCCAGAAAGTCACGTGATCATCTCTGATGATGCAGGGGTCGTCATTTCGTCCAAATGCGGCGAACTCGATTCCTGATTTACGCGCTAATTCAAAATTGATTTCTGACTATTAATCATTTACGGATATCTTCGATATTTTTTTCACTGACACATCAAAGCAATGTAAAATACATATGTTTGTAAAATTTTGATGGAATTGTAATAAAATAGTCAAATGAGGCTCAGAACAGATCACTAGTACTGACATTAAATTATGTTCCTTCTGCTGATTAAACATTAATAAAAACGAAAAGAAAATTATGTGAATTATACAGTTGTTTGACAAACTCATAATTATTCGTGTTAATTTGCATGTTTGTGCCAAGTTTTATTGAAATCAATGCATGCAAAGTAGTCCCTACGGTCCCTTACACACTAACGGTGTTTCCATGGTGACGAAAAGAGGACGCAATTTCAAATTTTTCTTCCTGGTTTTGGATAAAATTGTGAATTTATCACGTCAGATTGGAATTCTGGAAGTGGAAACTATAAAATCTGTCTTCCTCTTCTATCAGGTGATTAAACACTAATGAAAACGAAAAAAAAAACAAAACATCTGAATTACACAATTATACAGTAAGACAAAATCTTGAGGCAGTAGCAGATGCCTCAAGTATATGTCTCTTCCACACAACACAAACATCTAACCAACGTGGAGAAAAAAAAAAAAAAAAATGGCTGCGTGGCTTTTTGATGGAATAGTGAAAAATGAGAGGGTATTTTTGATGCACCTCCCTAGCACAATTTCCGTGTTAACTTTATTTTTTGACAGAATTTAATTTAATTTTCATCATATAGCCAAGTCAATACACAAGCAGCGTACTCGATTAAAGTTAGCGATGTGTTTTGAGGGGCCAAAAGGCAAATTTTTGGCACGCGAAATGAGGCTTTGACACCGATATCGGTAAAATTGCACTCAAACAAAAACTAATTATGTCAGGGAAATAATAAAACTATACGTGTGATCTTGCGAATAGTGCTATCTAACCTCCAAATTTCACGTCTCTAGTACTGCACATTCTATGTATATCAGGTCGTGAACTTTTCAAACAAGCCTCGTATTTTCCAGACAGACCAACAAGGTAAGACAAAATTGCTCTGATGATATGCAACTTTAATGTTTTGATGAGGTGAGATCCAACATAAAGCGACTCAAAACTGATTACATATCTATTAACAATTGAATACATGTACATATCACATAACAGAAATACTGTAAAAAAACATATCTTACAATCGAAAGAACAAAATAAAACAAATAACACAATTAACGCAAAATTGCAGCATCCACAGAAATAGTTTGCGCCAAATATTCACGACTAATAATAGCCATCCTCTGAGAAAGAAAGAGAAAATAAAATTAGTCAAATTTCCTTCACAAGTCAAACACTACAATTCTCTCGATCTGTTGAGATCATTACACCACTCATAAAAGTCATACCTCATGGATATTTACATATGATGAACACAACTGGGCAGTACTGTATTCTTGTTAAGTTAATTGTATTATTGTTAAGTGCTAGAAAAAGAAGCCCATACCATCGGAGTCTGTGGAAGAGTCGGAATTTTCATAGTGATGTGGGTTGAACAAGAAATCCTTCGGTTGACTATCAGCTGAAATCACTCGAAATAATGAAGTTATGTCTCAAGTTCAGTAAGAGTGATTTCATGCGAACATCTAAAACATTTACAAAAGTTATGAATGAAAAGAGAAGAGTTGACCCAAAGTAGTGATGGGCAAAAATTGAATTTGTCCAAATATTCGAAGCCGAACCTTTGAGGAGTCAATATTTGTCGAAGCCAAATACGGAGCTGAACATAAACCCACTCCATTCCAGCAATACTAGTACCTTCATTATATCATAGAGGAAGAATAATGAGAGTGGACAGCCGCGTGAATGCCCGTCTTTCGACCAGCGAGCAAATTTTCCAAATTCTGGGCGGCCAGGTTCGAGCGCCAGTCAGCCCGCTTAACGTGCTTTAATTACATAACAAACCCTCCCTGGACTCGGCGCAGAGACAGCTAGCAATCACTCAAAAAACAAAAACCTTTCTGATGTTTGACAAAAGTAGAATTACTCTGTAACGCAAGTCGCGTTAACTTTTGATTGTGCTCATTATTTTTCTTCCTCCTGACTCAGCTTCGCCCATATCAGTCATAATCGTATCATTACGTAATGTCTTGCTCTAACATTGAATCGAGGATACAATATTTTTTTTCTTGTGAACACAAAATCCGGCAGCGAGTTCCGGGACCTTAGGCGATTTTTGCCGGAATCGGAATTCCGGGAAATGACCCGGATTCCGGGCATCCGTACTTTTACCTACATGTCCACTCCCGTTATTCGTCCTCTATGATTACACAGGCGCAATCAAGTAACGCCCCTGACCGACTAATTAAGAACAGCTCGCCACGCGATTGGTCAAATTCAGCCATGTGCATCGATGCCCTGCCCTATTTTAAGCCAATAAGTTCAACGAAATTTACAATAGTGGATCCGGTGATATTCCTCTGATAAAGTCCAAAGCCCCTAAGCAAACGAATGAAGAAGCTGTACTCAATTAGACCAATGAGGTTTGCATGGCCATCACTTCTAATTCTTTAAAGCAGCTCCCTTCTAAACATTGTTAGTGTTTATATTTATTTTAAAACTTCCTCTGTGAAAGTTTGTTCTTATTAGAAGTTTCGATTCAAAACATTATTTGTTGATTCGCATCCATTGTTGTGCATTAAAGCGTTAAATTACTACAATTAATGGCCTTGGGACACAGGCGAGTAAACAGAGTGACCTAAAGATATTAATTGACGGGGGAGAAAATTTATTTTGATATTCAAATTTGTTGAACTCTCTTCATGCGAAGCCAAAGCTTCAGATATTAACAAATATTCATCCGAAGCCCAAAGCCAAAACTTGGCCCATCACCAACCCAAAGTAATGTTGATATGTAAGATATTATCAAAATACTCAAATAAAAGGCATAAACAAGACAGCATTTACTAACATTTGGCGATGATTAGTTCGGGATCATGTTTGAGCTTCAAACCAGCAGTTTCCGGATGCTCCATTTGGTACTTTGCTTTGGCCTCTATGAGTGCTTTTTCCATTTCTTGTTGGTGAAGCTGAGCTTCGTTTGATGATTGTGGACACCTTGAGTAAAATAAAACACAAATCATTGAGACAGCACCAACAAGAAAATAAACTTACTGCCCCTTCCTTCCACCAAAATGTTCATAATCATTGACGGGCTTTCGACAGACGTAGCACATCGAGGCACCACAGGAACACGTCATTTTGTTGCAGCCTTCAGTTTTGTAGAATCTCTTCTTGCAGCTCCAACAAGTCCGCAGCATGGCCTCCGACACACGCATCTCAATGAAGGTTCTCATGTCTGTTTCGCCCTGCTTTTCAACTTCTTCGCATCGTAGAGGAATGTGGTTCGGCTCCTGACATAACCTGCAATGTTAAGATATAGTGATAATTTAAAAGACTCTTAAGGTGCTCAACAAACCTGCATGATTCTCGTAGGCAATCTGGATTCTTGCAATAAAGAACTTTGTCCTCAGGGTTTGGCATGATGGTAGCAAAAGTGCAGAAAGGGCACTTAACTAGGTCATCCAGACCGGCTTGCTCGATTTCAGTTTCCTGGATCTTCCGCAGCAGAAGATCAAATGTTTTCGGCTTCAGAGCCTTTTGCAGCGTTGACAGAGTGAATGGTGAGCCACAGCCGGCTTGTAAGCACGGGAAATCCAGTTTAGCTAAGCCGAGGATCTCTTCCGATGAGCGACGAATGCACTCAGAACAGAACAAGTGGCCTTCGGGACAGCTCAGCATGTCCTCGGGGAGCAACTCATCGTCATAGCAACAGCCACACTCAAAGAGTTCGTTGTTTTCCTTAGCGGAGGCTAATCTTCTCGAGCGTTGGTCTTTCCTCAGCTGTAATAATCCTGAAGAGAAGAGAGAAATATTTTTCAGATTACACAACCACCAAATTACTTCTTATTACCTAGAATTTCAACCTCCCTCTTGGAAAACATGAGTTCGCGGTAGAACATCTCATCGCACTCATCTGGCATAGCCTCGGCAACTCTTAGCGTGGCTCGGAAACGTTTGTGACTAGCATATTTATAGCGTGCTACAAAAAAAAGAAATATAGCATTAGAGAAATAATGTAGTAGCAGTATAGATTACCAGCATTATAAGCAGATGCGACCTTTTCCATTTCACGTAATGAAGGCAGGAAGTGGCTCTTGTGGGAATCCATGACTTTCTTAACATAACCCTTTTTCAGCATTGGAAATGTATTCAACAGCATTGAAGTTGCATGCAGGATATAACTTGGGGTAAGAGTCCGATTTTCGTCAGAGAAGAAATCTTTAGGATTCGGGAACATCTCTAAAAACTCATCAATGTCAAATTTAAGGTTTTGGAGCTCATGCTTGCGAGCAGCTTTCTTTTGTAGTTCCACACGATCCCTAAGTTTCGGGTAGTTCTTCAACTCGAACATTTGAGCACTGAGGGAGTTCACAGCCGATACATCGCCCCCTGACCTGCGACCTAGCATCTCCTCGTATAAATAATTTGGATCACAATCCGGGAAGAGTCCTTGTAAAATCGCAACATCTCTGAGGATCTCAGCATCTATGAGGGGTTCATTGCTGCGTTTGCTCGTTATCACTGTGTCCAGCGAAGGAGCCTCATCTGATTGGTCATGCTTAATTAGGTCATTTGTCACAATTTCTACGCGGTTGATTTTATCGTGGTGAGCCTCCAGATGGGCGTATATCTCACGCTTGTTCACATTGGGGAATATTCTGCCCAGTGAGTTAGTGTCCCTGAGCAGTATAGCCACAACATCATCATTGGCAGCAACCATCTTGGGTATTTCGCTGCTGGGTTCTTCAACTTTTTCTGCCGATGGCTTGTTAGGTGCATCTGCACTCAGAGTTGTCTCTTTTGGCACTCTGCCAACGACCACCTTCGCAACCTGTTGCACGCGATCAATTTTTGCAGCGCTGGACTCCAGTAGTGCATAGATCTCATTGAGATCGTACTTAAGACCAGGCGCCTCTTTCTTAACCAAATCCTCAACTTTTGTAATCTCAGCAAAAATGTCTATTTTCTCTTCTTTCGATTCGTCAACATCAGCTTGATCGAGTCCGTTCTCCAAGATCGAATTAAGCACAGTGTTGACTCTATCTGGGTCAGTCCTTGCTTTCAGTAATTTATCATACACAGCTTCGACATTTTGCAATTGGAGAACCTCCGCAATGTGTCTGGCATCTTGTTGAATGGATTTCACTGATTGTAACTTAGACGGACACGCCTGCTCAGCCAAAAGGACGCTGGTCACTTGGAGGTCATTGTCCAGCTCAGAGTCAAGCGAAGTGTCGTAGGAGTACTGTTGGGTGTGCTCACTGGGAGAAGACTCATCATCACTGATCACAACAGTGTTGCCATTGAACGATGACTTGTGGCGCTTTGCAGACGAATGACTAGATCCATTCAGATGTTTATGTTTGCCAGCCATCGCTGGAAAGGAAGACATCACAAATAAGGATTATTAAGTACAAATAGTGCAAGGGTTTTTATGTCGAACTAGTATGTAAGCTAGTTAAATTATATAATAATTCAGCTGATATATATATGTCAGCTATAGTCAAAGATCGTTATTACGAACCTTCAGGGGCCATATAAATTAGATCGTAATATCAGAAGTTCTATGTATGAGGGGGACATAAAAATCTCGTAAATACGTAATGATTTATGCAGTTGTGTATTGATTCGCCATCGAAATCAAGGTAATAGAGCATAATTTATTATCAATAATAAGTACAGCACTATATGGGTATACCCTAATCACATTGTTGTATTGATATATAATATTATATAAATGTAAATTTTAAGACGTTTCAACAATGACTTGATGAGCGGATACTGTAGAACTTTTCTATTGTGAGTTCGTAATAGCAGGAGTCACCTTTGCTCAGGGGACTGGATATTTGGTTCGTATTAACCGGAAGTTCAAATTTTCCGATGAACCTGCAATGTTAAATGATAGGGATCTGGAAGGTATTCCCAAATAACTCTATATAACCGGAAGTTCTATTTATCCAAGTTCGTAATAGCTAGCTTTGACTGTAGTTAAATTATATAATAATTTACAGGCCTTCGATTATGGAAATTCTAGGAGAGCTGTTTTTCACTCTCCTAAATTTGCTTAGGCGAGTGAAAATTAAAGTTGCTAAAAAATAGCCTCAGACCTCTTAGGCTCTCAAGTTGTAGATACAGTATCAATCCATGGTGCAGTTCACGAGTTTTAATTAAATGAAGATAAATTAGACAAAACATTTTCTCTTGTTTAATTTTCAAAAAGGGAACAAACATGAATGCATAATACAGTGAAATTATCTTATATGAGTGTGCTAAAAGAGGACCTCTGGTTGTTTTGAACTGGTAACAGAGGATAGAGGATACATCCCAAAAGACAAATACGCCTTTTGACTGACATAATTTTAGACAATACGCTTGCTGTGGGCTAATTCCTAGATACATCGAGTTTGAGAGGTTTGAAATCTCACTTTCTTCTCACGTTCGATTTCGGACTGTGGTGACGTGACTAAAGTAATTCTCCTTTTGTTAACAATGGGAGCCGTCGAGTGAGCAAAACTTTCAGCAGTTCTCATAAAAGAAATCTCACCCTCATCTAGGTTTCAAGCTATTCTGCCTGAGCAGGAAATTTGTATTTTAATTTGTCTTGAATATCATTCACAATTGACCAAATTTTTCAAAAACAGTCTCTCGTCACTCAATAAAGCCCACAGAACCGATCTAAAAAGTTTTTGAAATGAACAGAGGTCCTCTTTAAACTTAAATTTCGAAAACCTGCGCTACCGCATGTCATTTAAAATCCGTATTTAGGTCTTTCAAAACCGTCTGTTTCGTTCTTGTTACAAACGTTGTGATTTGTAATCAATTTCATAATGTGCTGGTTTCGGCTTGTAGTATTAATAACGCACAACTTTTGGGGCGAGCGATTCATAAAAGCTTTGGCGAGCGACATTTCGCTCTCCTAAAATCAATTTTGCGCGAGCGATGGCGAGCGATCCTCGCCCCAAAATCGAAGGCCTGAATTTAGCCGACATACCACAGCAAGACGCCATGGACTGATGGAGGTATACAGACCTGGCCCAATTTATCTTAGTCTCGTTCCAAGACTCTATATTGGTAATGAGATTATGGCTACAGAATGCAGCTAGATTTATCTGCGCAAAATTATTACTATAATTAGCACAGATTCTCGGGCGAGGTCTGTATTGGGCTCGCTGTAGTATGTCAGCTATACTATAATCAATTAAATCATAATGGATTAGGCCTAACAATTAAAGCCGTCACAACAGAGACAGCAATTAAGAAATTAAGAATAACATACAAGTAAAAACGATTCATAATTAAAATTAAAATTAAATCGATCTTCAGTAACCAGCGGCCGGAATCAGTCACTGATTAAATCAATGGACGTGAATGGCCCCATCGAAAAAAATAATGAGTGATAATAGGGAAAATTTCAATAGTGAAGCCAACCTTAAACTTCTATCAGATAAAAAATCGAAACAGCGCATCTAAGGTTGCACCTGATTCACCACCAATCTTTGAATCTTATGTTTAGCCTCAAAGGCCATGCGAGTCTTCCTTTTCAGCGTCTATTTCGGCAATGATTGCTGACTTAGCGATAAGCCAACTTCACCAATAAAAATATTGCTGATCAAGTTCGACATAGTCATAACGCTTGAGTGACGTTATGATGAAAGGATTTTATCATTCTTGCAAGCTCAGCAATCTCGGACAATTAAAGAGGGCATAGCTAACTCCGTATTCTGTTGGGATGATGATATCCTTATAGCAATAGGAGTCTTGGAATGAGATTAGGACATAACTAGCTCTGTCTAGCACAGATAAATAGGGCGAGGTCCGCATACGCACTTTCCCTGTCTCGCCGTAGACGGACCATTTCCCAGATTATGTCACAATGCATTGTCCTCAGTAATTAATTGGTAATTAGCCGGTCACCATTTCCTTCATAACTTTTGAACCAATTGAGATATCAACAAACGGTTGGAAGCTCTAGATTCCATTAAGCAAGCTCTTTCAAATGAGCCATAAATGTTCAGAATATATAGAGTTTGAAATTTTCCATTCAATGGAGGGAGAAGTTAGTTAGTATTAGTTAGTTAGAAGTTAGTTCCCCATCCATTTAACCCCCTACTGTAGTATTTGTCAGCTTGACAAACCTGCATTTATTTTGTGAACAGTAATCAGAATAACTCATGACTATTGAGTTGTACTGTGTGAACGTGACCATGGCAACCTTATTATTCGCTCACTTGATTATCGCAGATTTCGGTTTCGCGGCGAACCAAGCAAATTTGGGATCGGCTTTACCTTTTCTGAATTTTACTCACATTTTATTTAGTACGGATTTCATGTCGGATAGACGTGTAGTTATTCATTCGTGCTATAGGCTGCGATACGCTAGGACCATTTTTTTTATATTTTTATTATTTTCTTTTTTTCCCCCGATTGGGAAACCGGCCGATGTCGACTCTGTGCATGTTCTGTGACTCGGTGTGTAGAAGTATACAAGCTAATCTCCATACTAGTATCATGATCTATGGGAGCAGGGGTCGGCATTTAGTCAAAATGCGGCAGACTCCTGATATACGCGCTAATTCAAATTCTATTTAAAGACAATTAATCACCGACGAATACCTTCGACTGAGCGACCATCATCATTAAGCAAACGTTTGTGGTGTAGAGAGAGCAGCATTGTCAAGTGTACACCCATAACAGGATTTCTGTATATTGAACTTTTCTCTCCCTTTTAAAGCACCATTTCTTCTTTCCACTGGTCAACGTTTGCTACACATACAATATAAACCGTACAATGAGGAAATGTGCTCACGTGCTATAAAGGTGCAGTTTATAAGGAATTGCGATTCATGCTGGCAGACGTACATTTGCGCTTGGGTTTCAATTTATTGTGGGTTGCGCTGAATTAGAATATGAATAGTTAGATCAAGGTTCGTAGTTTTCTTTGCCAGTGTCCGTATCACCCGATCTTAAGTTCCATACACTGAGTGGACAGATGAAAGCATTTCTTGTCTCATTCGTGTGGCGTTCTTGGCAAATTAATTTGGAAACTGAAAGTGCATCCATACAGAGACACACCTTGAAAGCAGTACGTTTGAAAGTTTGAACCAGATAATATATCTGTAGAATAAGGTGCTTATAGCCTTGAATTTGAAAGAGATCAAAGCCAACAGCCACATCACAACGTACCCCATTCTGCGCTATGAATGCAAGCCAAGAAATTCGAAGAACCTGTTGTCTTGCCTTCACAACGTGGCTATATATATATGTCTGGCTGCTTATGTCTTATATAGGACAATGTTGCTAAGAGGTTAGTGGAAATCACTGGTTAAAGGCTCCCAATATGGCATGTCATGGCAGAGAAAATCATGGTGTTAATATTAAAACGCTCTCACTATCACGATATGTGTATATATGTTATAGTATAATCCTAATTTATTCCAATGGATAGATAAATACAGAAATACGCATTGCACTTTAGTTCCAGGGAAAGTGATGTTAAATCGAGCGAGTGAAGATGACTTCTGGACTGGTTTCGATGTCCTTCGCAATTGCATTACCAGGTTTCCGAAGTAAGCTCCAAGTTGTCCTAAGAAGAAAGTAATATCAAATAAAATCGGAAAGAAGTGCTTTCCGACTTACAGACAGCATACTGTGGCAACGAAATACAATCCAGCTATAACAAGGAAAACCGTGCCAGGAAATTTGTCGTAAGTCGCTGAGTAAATTATGTCAAGCACGGATCCAGCAAACATATCACTGGCACCCTCAACGACACCCAGACTGGCAAATAACGGTCCTGAAAGGAAGAGTATATCTCATCATAAGGGCCATATTATGGAGACAGTGAAAGTGCGTTATGATTTCAAAGCAGCTGAAATATCTCCGGTTAATATGCACGTGATTGTGGCTCTGTTCGCAATCGAATGAGGGCCAAAACATTGCCGTTTTATTACTTATTAGGCTGTGCGTTCAATTCATAAGCCATCGTTGCCACATTTGAGCAGAGGCCCCAGATTTATGATAACACTGGAATATCGCAATCCTTGATTAGCGGGCGGGCCCAGCGAGAGAAATTCATGCTTGGTATTACTACATGCAAGTGAAATTGACCATTCGACCCCAAGCAAGAAGGAGAATAAAACGTGAATAGAAATATAACTGTACGTTATGATCATTAAAGGATGGCACTGTCTTCTTTATCTAGAGTACGTCATGTATAGTGGATTAGTGTATTGTAGTCCCTCCACAGAATAGAAATGGAGGTGGTGTTACTGATGTGGTTCCTCTGGTCAATTGGTCACGAGCTTAGCAGCCAGTACTGACCACAAATAATGCGCCTCAGCGGGTGCATGTCATCCTTGCATCAAAACTCACCTCGCTCTGAAAATTCAACTGTTTTGGACATGATAGATTGTGCCATGGGTAAGATGACACCAGACGGAGCGCCAACGACACCAACTGAAAATAAACAAAGATAATTATAATAACTCTAATGAACAAAGCAATACTACTGATGCAATTCAGTCAAATGAATTCCTTTACCTAAGGTATAGGTTACCCACAATATGCAGTGAAGTGTTGAATATCTTTGTTTAAGCAGAAAATTACCTCAGAAGCTAACACTATTATTATGGTGTATATCATTAGTTATACCACAGCCTACTGGTAAATATAGCAGAGCTGTGTGCTGAACAAAGCATGACCTCAATTAGGAGTTATCGTGCATGTACCTTGGGTATGAATTGAGGAAATATCGAGATATAATATTGGAGGTGTTTTATGCATATAATAGTGATGGAATTGGTGACTAATAGTCACCTACAGATCAAACATTTGGTTTGAGCTAATTTAAACCATGACGTATTTATTTTTCTTTCTGGCTTCCGAGGTGAACAGAGGACAACGCATAATGATATATATTTTTAAATACATTCTGATAACACCAGATCATAATCATAGATCACATGGAAGGAATTTGATCAGCCATAAACGGTATAAAAATGTTAAAACTTTATGAAAATATATATGATAACTAGCAATATCAAAACCAGCACTACCATTCAATTGGTTTTAGAATAATAATTATTTTCATGTTTAACAGCACCAGATATTCAAATTTACATTTAAAAATTTTACGACTGGAAATATGCTGGGTGTACCTCAAAGTAATCAGTGAAATCAACCACCTTTCGCAATGTTTTGAGTTTATAGACTTAGACATTTTCATTATTCGGCCAATCTGCCTTTTATTTTGCATTTAATTACGCAACGTATTAATTGGTCAGTGACGAATTCAGTCTTAATTCTCTTGCACATGGTGGAATTTAAAGATCACAGACCAGTTCTAAAAGGTTTTCGAAATGAACAGAGGTCTCATCTAATTGACTAATTTGATTGTTGGCATATGGCTCCTCCTGTCTTGCGTATGTTTGGTGCCTCGGTGGTTTGGGGAAGTGCATTATGGGAATTTTTTTTTTATTTTTTTTTTTTTGTCGCGTGGGTGTTTATTTTATATTTCGTGTAAAACTGCGTGTGCCTCAGTTAGGGAACACGCTATGACCTTTTTTCACGAAGAGGAAATGATATGCAAGATCAGAGGAAGAAGCTCATTCCATATCTATTTGAATACCAGCAATGGCTCCGAATTCTGGACTCAGAATGGCGCCCAACAACCCAGTTTGCTCCACTCTGTCGAAGAAGGATACTAGCAACGAATTTAAATTAATTATTCCCCCATATGGCCATAAATCGAGGGCCTGTTATTACCCCCCCCCCTAAACATTAATTACCGTTAGGTTTGATCTATGACTTTTACGAAATCAAAAGTGGCTTTATAACGTGACAATTTTAATTAATTGTGCAATGAAGTTAAATATTCAGTGATATATATTCAACAATGACTAACCGATCCATAATTCCAGTGGCACCGTTGCTAGTCCTTGCAATATCTGGCAGCCCATTCCAAATAGTGCCCCACCAGTTGCTATGATAGCATCAGAAACACAGTTCGCCCAGCACTTGACACTGAGACCAAACACGGCTTTGAACGTGTACTTGAGAAGCTGTGATGATGGAAGAAAACGATCAATAAGTTAGAGACGTGAACAGGAAAATTTTGAGTCTTTTTTTTTTTTTTTTTTTTTTTTCCAAGAAAAAAAGTATTCAAGCCTTGATGGTATACTGATGGAGACCCACCTCTGATAAACCAGATAGAAGTTTCCGATTGAGTCATATATATAAATTGATACCATGATAACAACATACCTGGAAATATCCGATGATGATCGACGTCCAACAGAAAGGAACCGCCAAAAAGAACAGAGTATCCACATCTGTTCTACCAAGTATGATGATGTTGTCCATAAGAACCGCCACCAGCATAGCAACCAGAATTATCTTCTTAGACGTAGGACGATTGCGGCTCACGTAGATACGGAAAACGAAAATAGCATCCTGTAAAACCGCTAGGACACTGAAAGGTCGGTCGCTTCGATCTTGCAGGGATTCAGGCAACATGAAGTAGACCCAGAAAGCGCATGCGAGATATAGGGCAAGTATGAAGCCAAAAGATCCACAATAGCCGAAACCGCTGATCGCATAGCCAATGATTACATTACCAATGGCTGTACCAAGATAATGCAAGCTCTGGATGATAGTAAATCGAAATGTTCGTTTATCCTCGGTGATGATATCAGAGACATATGCTGCCGCAATGTTCTGTGCAGTCATAATGGAGCCTCCAAAGCCTTCCAGTGTTTCCCCAATGTATAACAATGGACTAGCGTCCATCCCCACGTAGGCGACGATCAAGAAACATATGGTCTTCAATGCACCACCAATGCATGGCAAAAAGATGCCCCATCGTCGGCCAATGACATCGGTATAGGAACACAAGATCAGGGTTGCGAATAGCGCTGGGGCATTCCGGACGATATTCAACACAGACAGTAGGGCGGCGGAATCCTCCTGCAGGGTGACTTCGAGCTGGATGGAACTGCTGCTCACGTTTGCTGAGGCGTTCAAGAAGTTTACACAAGAGGGAGATAGTCCTCCCTGGGTACTGACTGTACCTGCAAGGTCTGTTGTCAGAAGCGAATAGAGAAATTGCTCCTTCAGTGGAAGAGCTCCTTTGTAGGCCAAGAAGTAGAAAAAGATGGGAAGCTCAACCAAGTATGGTCGACGTTCGTGTTTCTTTGCTGATAGGCTTAGTGTTTCGCTGTGACCTGGTTTGAATTTCAGCAGTTTATGGTCTTCGCCTGGATTGTCAGTGGGCGGCTGCCCCTTATCTTTTGTTTCAGCCATTTCTGGAGAAGAAGAAAATATTGTTTCCGAAAACAAAATTCTGTGAAAACAAGTTGCAATCGATATTAGTGAGCAACTAAGAGCGCGTTCAGGTTATGTGCTGACGTTTTGACAAACGCTAATGGCTAACGTTGAAGTCTTCATAATTATTCAGAATTCCCTCAAAAAGCCACTGGTTAATTTAATCGCGCAATATAGGGATTGCCAAATATTCGTTTTTTCTGACTGGTGAATCAGACTATGACTAACTAGAATAAGACAAAATATAATGCAAATTCGACTTCAAAAGAAATTTTCCATTGATTGATCGCACATGAAATTTAAGCATTAGAAAAAAAAAACATTACCTGCCCGGATTTGTTCTGATCGGGTGAAGATTGTTTGGAAAGAATGGAGTATAAACTAATCAAGTAGAGATTGAATAATGTGCACAATGCGAATAGTAATGTTATTATATATTATATATTGCCCCAATCTGATTGATTTGAGTGCATTTGTACTTGGATTGAAACAACTTGCTTTGATGCCGATCGATGTAGAGCTCAGAACTGGATGCAATATATTTTATTTTGCTGACCAGTACATTAATACCCAAACATCCATGCTTGTGGCACGATTGAGTTGTATGGCTCCACGTAACCCTACAAGAAGGAGATTTCACTCGCCATCAACCACCGAGCAAGTGGTGATTTTGCGCCCTGTCGAAGATGCAAGGTAGGTGCAAATTAGTAAGATCACCTATGTGTGTACGAACGAACCCATGATATAGCGTTTCCTTCTTTCCACTCAAGCGCCGTGTTCAATCCAATCCACAATAGAAGCACACACATAATCACCAACACTCTGCCAGCATGCATTGCAATTCCTTATTTTATCGTTTCATAAGCGCGTGCATATACACGTGATTATGTCGTTGCCATCCCTCATTGCCCCATCGAACTTGTGCACAGCATTCCTTTGTGGATATAGGTGGGGGATATCGTCATGTGACTGAACTAATCAAGATAGTACGCTTCTGAAAACCCGATTGACACGGTGGCCAGAACATGAACCCGGAACAAACAAATTCCAGGGTCTCTCTTTTGTTTCTTTCTATCCCGCATACTTCCATAAACGGTAGCACAAAGGGTTTGAATTTGCAGTTGCATGGGTAGCAATGGGGAATTCATGGGGAAAGTGGACTCATCGAGGGATTACTACGTCTATAGGCCGCTACAACTACTACTTCAAGTACTTCCAAAATTTTCTGACCGGCTGGACACGGAGTGATACGGCAATATGTACTAACAAGACTCTGGTTTAAGACTGTCACATGTGATGTGCTGTTGTGCATATGATAAAACCAGCAAATGTGTACACAGGTATAATTTATATCGATATATTTCTTGGAAATTTATCAATATTGAGGAGCGACGGCATAAAACACAAATTAAAATACAACCCCCTATCGGGGGTGCATGTATATTGAAGCAAAGGCAAAATTAATTCAATGATAGGATTGTATTGCTATGTTTTGCTTAACGCACCTCTGCGTGCAGTTGATCAGATTTATATTAAGAGTATACTGGCCAAGCATATCACCTCAACGGTTATACCAATGTTACATCTTAAGAATTACGCGGGGCCAACCAGTACACCCCAACCCCTCACCTATTACAAGGTTAATGAGATTGTTATACCAGTAATTAAGAGCCCGCATCTACACACATTACATATTGCTGATCATTGTCTTGTACAGCATGACTAAGATAGGGCATAGTTTCAGTAAAATCAATGAATGCCGGGTATAGCAAGGATTGCAAATACCTGCACATATTTTGATTCTTACATAACAAATAAGCAAGGTATATAACAGTAATGCTCGTACTCAATGCCCTCGATAGCTAGCATTGAAGCATCTTGATGCTGATCAAGGTGCATTTAATTGATTATGCTTAATAACAGTTTATTATGCGTGATCGGGGTGAGTCATCAATGTCTTAGTTGCACTCACTAATCTTGGAGCTAAACCATGCACCCAATAACAGTATATTTATAGGTATGCATTGTCTGCTTGCTGCTTAATACGAAATGGCATTTATCGATCTTAGCTGACAGTTTGTTCTCCGTAAAGATGAACTTTACATTATATCCTGGATCCCTCCTGTGGGGAAAAATGTCATTGAAATAAGTTTGGTTTCGGTACATCTCCCACTATAATCATATCATTTATTCATTTAATTGGATCAATTACAGTCACGGGCTATACGGATTACATGCATAAGTTAAATGTCAGTGAGAAGCACACTATAATAGTATTGTTTCCGCGTTATCAAGTGCTGACCGTCGGACAGATCTGAGTTCAAAGAACCGTGTAATTATCGCTTGATAGCACAGCTTTAACTACTAAGTGCTATCAAGACATGATCTGCAGTCTTAAGTTGATAATGGATGCATATGAAAAATATCAAACAAAATGACTCATCTTGTATCATTAAAAAAAACATAGAAAAGGCTTAATTTTGAGGTCTGTAACTTGGGATTACAGGTTTGTAACTTTAGTCACTTCCTCTATATCTATGCATCTATACATTATATCTACCGGTCCTGGGCTGTGTATCTGGCGTTCGAATCACACAGGAAATAATGCGGGGACGTAAAATCCCATTATAATTGCAATGCACAAAAAAATGGATCGGATCTACTTTAATAGATGTAAATAAACACAAGGAAACAAACCATGCAATTAATCTAATACCACCCAAACAGAGATAGATTATACAAAATGAACAACAACAACTCTACCATATTAGAGTTACAGGTTAATCACTTGATTCTTCTCCACGATTAAGGGTCTAACTGTACACAAGAAAATACGAATGAGAAGGAGACCTACCGTATTAACCGCTTTCAATTGATGTGCAATACACCTGTTTTGATCACAGCGTAAGTGCAACCAACAAATCGGCGAGTCGTTCAATTGAAAATTCCGCGCCACGCCATGAAAACTGAAAGGGTGTTGCCGGCCGGGTTCTTTATATAGAAATATCACTCGACATAGCGGTGGTGTCACTAATGTTCTGTCTGATTTAAGTGTGAAGCTCAGGTGGAAAACTCTTTAAGCGAGCGTCACGATAATCAGTTTCTTTGTGTTTTTGATCGGCGGTTACAAATGAATTGACCTTAAATGGTACACATAGTGATACTGGTAATCTTGATTATTGGTATTTGGACTTTAGGTCAAATTGTGCTACCGCCTTGGTTAGTAAACAGTATTTGAATTAGCGAGTGTATAGGCCTATGCGGGTAATTTCAATTCAATTCAATACAATCACAGGCAGTGGTTTGCTCGTCAGGATTTGACGTTTGAGGTGTGGGTCGCATTTTGCCCCCTTTATTATGTGATCTGCTGCTTTGTATGCACGATGCAATACATGTTTAGGCCTACATTTAATATAGATACTGCGAGTTAATTTAATCCATTTTGAGTCTCTGTCTGCGAAAAAAAAAAAAAAAAATGTTTCGAAAAATTATGAATTGATCTTGTTCTCGAGTTCCTGAAAATTTAATGACAACCACGAAGTTGACGGTACGCGAAATGGACACTTTTCTGGAGTGATTTGGACGCATATCTTATTTCTAAGAATTCAGCGATGCATATGTGTGTTATTGTACCAAGATATATTGTACTGCCAATAATTAAGCGGTTATGTTTTTATTTTTATTTATTTTTATTTTTATTTATTTATTTATTTTTTTGTATGTTTCAAATCAATAAACAGACGCACTTACGTTCCTTCAAGTGCCAAGTTTGTTAAGTTTAAGATGTATACTTGGGTGCAAAAGAAACCTCTTTGTTTGTATCGATACCACCACATTCGGGGTATGCATTGCATAAACACGATTTGTGTCTGTTATAAATTAAATCACTTGCACACGTACTAAAAAGTATATCTCAAAAGTCAAAAGAGCAAAGTGATTGGATAAGACATGGATACACTAGGTTACACATTTTATTCTTTGAAAATCAAGCAGTATACATTGAGCACTGTAGTTCCTATAAAACAAAACAAATAAAATATCACAGAAGTCATCAATGATTACACTACAAAAATAACAGCTCTTACAAGCAAATCTACAAATGGTTAAATGGCAACGGTGGAGTGATATGAGCTACAAAGCAGAATATCCCCAGTTTGTCTGAGCAGTTTCTTTGATTAGTATAGTTACAGCTTGAAATATATTCAAGTAATCACATCAAAATAAATGTACAGTTATACTCAGTTGGTCTTCTCTCTTTGTGAAGCTTCAATTCCTCTCGGGTAACTTCTGGAGCCTTTCTTGGAACTGTCGGGGGTGCCGTCACTGCGATCACCCCTGTCGCGGTGTCTTCGCCCATTTCCTGAACCACCAGAGCCACCAGATCTCTGGGCATTCTGATTTTTCTGTTTTTGTTTATCTACACGGACACGGGTTGATAAGAAATTTAAATTATACAGTCAAACTCACCGTTTGAACTTTCACTCTTGAAAAGTTCCTTGGGCTCCCATGGCTTGTAAGCTCTTTCTAGTTTGGTCAACTCATCCTGTTCTTTCTCTCTCAATCTCCTGCTATCCGATTCATTCTGTGTGTATTTAATGTTCAGTTCAATCACAATTCAACTTTTGACAACTACTGACCATGTTCCTATCATTTTGCCTTCTCCCATCTTGTGACCCTTTTGAGGTTACACTGGATCGCTGGTTTGACTGCTGCTCACAATCTGCTAGCTGGTTCTGAAAGGTAAGTTAGCATAAAGGAGGTAGTGACTTAGTAGACCCATACAAGGATGGGTCTAAGTTTATTGTGCATGCATTTGTTTCCAGGGTTATCAAAAATTCAAAATAATTTACGGCTATGAAAGCGTGTAATGATAAGTTCCACAGAGAGGGCCACAGCTAAATCCAACTAAAGAATCTTACCCTATTTTTATTTCTTCTTAATTCTTTCAGGTCATGCTCATCTTTCTCTGCTTGCTGAAGATTTTCTGCAAGAACGAAACTTTGCACCCACAGTTCAGCTTGGCAGGCAAACTTACGGTAGAGGAATTGTTGGAAAGCAGCTGTATCATTGAAGTTCCCCCCTTTCTTCAATTTCTGGTCAGGCAATGCTCTCTCGTTGTAGTCAGTACTTAACTGCTTTACCATGGACTTCTCAGAAAGTCCTCCTTGATAAGCACTCTGCATTTGCAGACGTTTACTTTGCTGAAGTTCGTGCATTGACAGCTTCTTCATTTCAAACACTCGTACCCATTCCTGAATCTCGTTGCGGTACCGCTTCCGGCCTACTGCCATGTTCGCGTGCAGTCCCTTTCGGCTATTCTTCTTCTGCTCCGGTTTCTTGGCATCCTTGGTACTATTGTTGTTACCGCCATTTCTACTTGCTTTTCTCTCACCATTACTACTTTCACTTGCTGGTCTCTCTTTCTCTTGTGTTCTCTTCGTTTTCTTCTCCTTCTGCTCATTTTTCTTCTGGGACTGATCTTCTCTTGAGCCATACACATTTTCTTGGCGTTCTTTTTTCTTCTCGTTTTCTTTGCTCATCTTCTTGTCCTCTATTGAAGATTTGCTTCTGGTTGTTTGGTTCTGAAGGGATTCTTTCTCCTTAGCTGCCTTCATTTCGTTGATAGCTGATTCTTCTTTATCCTTGTAAATCTTCTCAGTTTCTTTCTCCTTTTGAGTTTTCACAGGACTTCGAGGTGATTTTTTAGGAGAAGACGGTTGACTCTGCCAGAATGAACCTTCATCATCCTCTGGATCTTCCCCATTTTTATCTTCCCCATTTTTATCTTCCGGATGTTCACCATCTTGTTTCTCATCAACACCTGGTTCTTCATGTTTACCATCATCACTCTTTTTGTCTTTCTTTCCAAACAGCCTGCTCAAGCCTCCCTTCTTTTTCTTCTTATCGTTTTTTTCGCTCTCTTCTTTACTTTCTTCATCATTTTCATTCTTTGAATCTTGGCTTCTGGATCTACTCCTGTCTGATGAGTCTTTGTCTGCTTGTTTCCTTGGACTCTTTGAAGGTGACCTTGACCTGGATTTCTTGCCCTTCTTTTTAGACTTCTTTTTAGGACTCTGTGATCGACTTTTCCCATTTTTCTTAGATTTCTTGGTTGGACTCTCAGATCTGGATCTAGACCGACCATCCTTGCTTTTCTTTGTAGGGCTTTGTGACCTAGACCTAGATCGACTTTTGTCCTTGCCATCAGATTTCTTTTTAGGACTCTTTGACCTAGATTTAGATCGACTTTTATTTTTCTTCTCAGCTTTCTTAGTTGGGCTGTGTGATCTATCTCTCTTGCCATCTTCATCCTTCCTGGAGGAACTTTTGGACCTTGACTTTGATCTTGACTTCCCAGACTTTTTAGGGCTCTTTGATCTGCCTCTATCTGTCTTAGAACCATCCTTCTCTGATGCTTGGGCGCTTGATCTTGATCTTGACCTCTCTCCTTTCTTCTTCGGGCTCCGAGATCGTCCCTTTCTTTGAGCCTTCTCTTCCTTGCGATCCTTACTTGACGCCCTGGATCCCGATCTGGACCGATCGTTCTTCTTCTTGTTCTCTCTTTTCTTCTTGGGAGATTCTTTTTTATCTTCATCTTCCTTTGATCTTGATTTGGACCTCGATTTGGAACGAGACTTCTGCCCTTTTGCATCTGCCCCTTTCTTCTTGCTTGGAGACTTCGAGTTCGATTTTGATCTTGATCGACTCTTTGAGCGTGACTTGGACCGTCTGCCTCGCTTTGATTTCTTATTATCGTTTATTCTCTTTGCAGCAACAATAGGGACTCTGACTTCAGTACCATCTTCATTGTAGTGGATATAATACTCTTCAGCGTCCTCCTCTCCTGAAGAATCTTCGGCATCTTCGCTTTCACTTCGCTTCGGATCTTGCGAAGATTTCTCTTTACTGCCTTTCTTTTGCACCAATTTCTTACTTTTACTTTTTCTGCCAACCTTTTCGTCATCCTTGTTACCCTCTTCATCTGATGACTCACCCTTGCCCCTGGCTTTCTTGTCATCTTTTCTGTTCTTACTGCGGCTTCGACTTCGGTTTTGCTTGCGTTTGTCGCTAGCTTTCTTTGACTTCTTTCCTTTCTCTTCGATTTTATTCTCTCGCTCTTGACTGGACGTGCTATTTTTCCTATTTTTGCTGGCACTTCTTGATCGACTTCGTTTTTGATCTTTCTTCTTGGTTTTAGCTTTCGACTTTTTCTTCGCCTGGTTTGTTTCACTCTGACTAGTAGCTACAATCATTCCTCTCTGTGTATGTGATCCATCTTGCCCAGTCTCCTCCTCGCCATCGTCTCCATCCTCTCGGCCTTCCTCGATGGTATCATGCTTCTTGGTTTTCTTCTCATCGTTTATTTTCTTCTCTTCCTCAGTTCTTCCTTCTTCCTCCTCACTCACACCTCCTTCCTCTTCCTCTGTACTCTGCCTTTTCGTTTCCTTCACAGAAACTGCTCCTTTGTCTCTTAAGTACTCTGCGCACTCTTTGTGTTGTTTCAGTACTGATGCATCGTATGGTGTCAATTTCTGTCCCTGTTTAACAAAATTACAATTTTAATATAACCCCATAATGTACCTTGCATCAAACAAAGCAAAATCCACTTACCTTGTTCAACATGCACAAATTCTTCGATGCTCCATAATCCACCAAAATTTTGCACAGTTGTAAGTTATCCGTGAGTGCTGCAATGTGCAGGCAGGTTCGTCTGTCTTTATTGGCTATGTCCACAATTTGCTTCTTGTTGTTGCTTTGTAGGAGCCATACGACGGTGGCTGCCAGGAACAAATCCCAAAATAAATCATCCCTACTATAATTGGTATCCCACCATTCTCTTTGGCCAGTGCCGCTTCGTGAATAGGGTATTCTCCTTTGACATTCTGCAGCCAGAGATTGCCTTTCTTTTCCTTTAGCAATCGCAATCCTTCAATGTGTCCTTTTGCTGCAGCACAGTGTGCAGGACTGTAGAGACATGCACAGTGATCTATAGCTAAGCATGCACAAACAGAAATACCTTCTTCCTCGCTTGTCCTGCAGACTCGGGTTTGATTTCTTAGCCAGAAGTAATTTGGCACAATCTAAATGACCGAGCGTGATGGCATAGAACAAAGCCGAACAACCATTCTTGTCGGTACTGTTGATTTCGGCGCCTTTCTTTATGAGAGTTTCGGTACAAGCTGTGTGGCCCCTAGACGCAGCACAATGCAGAGCTGAGAGAATAACATACATCATGACATGTACTAATTTCAATATACTTAGAGATACAGTTACCTGTCAAGCCATCCTTATCGTGGTCTTCTATATTAGCCCCAGCTTTGAGCAAGCTAACACAAGCATCTGCACTACCTGTTGATATTATAAATAATATCATCATCATCATCTCTGGGTGGTTCGTAACCCACCTGAGCTCGCTGCCCAGAGCAAAGGAGTCCGCTCATCTTGGTCGATTGAGTCAACTGGGACATTCTTAGACAGCAGTCTGTTCAATGTTTGCAGGCCCAATTCTGGATGAAATATCCTCCATGGACAATCTGTAGAATCACGCACAAGTACTGACCAGTCGCCCAGTGAATCACAGTATGACCCTCAGTATCAACACTGTTGATGTCAGCTCCCTTCTCGAGCAAGAAATTGATGACAGGGACATTGGCTGCTATGACAGCCAACTGCAGGGCAGTGTATCCTTCGTTATCTTTGATCTCTAACAGGGATGAGTCTTCGTCAAAGATGAGCTCAGCAATCTCTGACGTCATGTTTTCCACACAGTAATGCAATGCTGTCTTTCCTGTGTAATCTCTCGTAGTGACTGAGACCTGGAATTTGATATACCGGGTGAGCCAATAGTAAATTAACTTCAATGGGGCAAATGCAGTGTATATATGCATAATGTGTTACCTTTCGTTGGAGCATCTTTTTGACGTCATCGATTGTCTCCCTTTGGCAGGCCAGCATGAGACCAGTGGCCCCATCTTTGTCGTCCTCTATCGAGCTCATCTTAGTTCAGCACACGTCTGAATATACAATAAATAAACATTAATATGATTACTGGTAATGTTTATATCGTTCCGTCTTGGTTTTTGCAAAGGTATAATGTAGGATTGGGCCTCCATCGGGGACTATACGAGATTACGATTAAAAATGATTATGCGTTATTGCATTGACATTTAGAGATGTGTATATAGTAAAGAATTCAGCATTCTGTGTATAAACACTGTCAGTATCGACAGTTCATACCGGTGCCTCTGTTCACTCGTGCAACCTCATCGATAATGCATGTTTTAAGCACTGATTCTCTTTTACTCACGCATTTCACTGAGTGAAAGGTAAAGGTAACTGAGTACAAACAATATAAGGGCGACGATTGAGTATGGCATAGTATGCTTTGGAGATTTACACATAATGTGTGGCATGCATCTACGGTTAATGATTTAAATTACCTCTGCAATGTGTGGTAATCCAACACCAGAAGTGATTATGAAGGTGCCATGGGTTATAATCACATATACGTTTGCATGTGCATATATCCACGTATGGGACATGTGCGTCACCGAAACTCAATATAATAGCTATGGAGCACTCTTGGTATTATTGTTCAGTATTGATTATTCCAGAGGAAGTCCTTAAACTCGAATCATGAATTGATTGAATTCAAAGAATCCCCGTACGAGAGAAGTATGATGCACGGATTCCATTAAGCGCTTGCATTGCTTGGATTCGATGTTGCTGAGTACTCCGCCCATTATGCATGACGCCATAAGTGTTTGCGAGGATTCCGGCCTCGATGCTTCAATTCTTTCGTAGAACATTTTGAAACTCTCTGCTATTGATTTTAATGTTTATTCGCAATGATTCTCACTAATATTGACTTGATGGAAGAACGGGGCAATAAGTGACATGGTATTAGTATGGTGAATAGTGATTTAAATCGATTTCGACACTTTTCGAATATACATTTAGCTGCACAACTGTAAATAGAATGTATTTACTAACTCGATATTATCTATTTTTAGATTAGTTTCAAATAATAGTATAACAGCAATTAAATAGCTCCACTATGATTCGATGTGTGTTAACACAGTAATATGAATAATTATTATCTAACTATATAATAAGTTTAAATATCTGGAATGTTTTCCAGTTAGCGAAGCAAAACGTCCTCTTGACGAATGCAAACACTGTTTTTCTCAATGTGTGATTTTCTCCGCTCTTCATGTTGGCTGTGTGACATTCATTTCAATATTTGTTTTGAAAAATTGTATTAGGACAGAGTAATTGCGGTGTTCTGCTGGCAACGGTGGCGATGTTTAGAGATTAACTTACGAAAAGAAGAAAAAAAAAAATACGCAAAATCAAGGATATATACTACACCATCATATAATATATCCGCTTTCCTGTTTGACATGGGTGTTGTAATGTTGCTAATGGAATACGATGTGGACATGCTTGTACAAATATTATATCAACAGCTTGTGTATATTTGCTTGATAGCCACATGTGCAACTATTTCCAGAACTCAGTTGTATCTCACCACAAGTATGTTTTAGATCTAACCCTTAGATCGTAGAAGACCTCTGTTAATGTAAATTGCAGAGGTCAAACTTGAAATGATCGATCTGACGGGTATCAATGCAAAATTCAAAATTCCTTTGGTGCTATTTTGAGTATTTTTCCACTGAGGCAGAATATAGCTTGGAGCGAGACGGGAGATTTTTTGGTCGATATCCATCCCAATTAAAGAACTGCTTATTCACACACCCCAACCAATAGACATCAGGCATATGCTCTGATGACATTACAATGTCAGATTTTATCCCTGCCAGAGTTCATAAATCAATTAACAACACAAATGAGGTATGCTAGCTGTTTATGGTGGAATGCTAGTATGCTGCATTAGAAAATGCATCATTCAAGGATATTTCAGAAAATTAGAGGTCCTCTTTAAGTAACAATCTTTATAGATTACATAACCAAACGCAATCCACAAGCTTTATATGTTCGTATTAGTTTGATGTGAAAAAAATATCTATGGTTGGCCATTGTATGGGACTCTAAAGGCTTGCACTATAGCACCAAAAAAATGGCACAACTTTGATATGTTGACGTGTAATCCTATTGATTCCACATTGACAGAATATGCCTCACAAACCTATATATCACAGAAAGGTGCTTCTATTCCCGAGCAGAAAGATTATAGATGCGATTGCATGCTATGGCGAAGACTAAAAGATGCCATTTATAACATCCAATGTCCTGATCTACTCCCATGTTTCAACGAAGATCAAATATTGCAACAGTAGTTTTCTATCCTTTTAAGCAGTATTAGGCTATTCCTTTTAAATCCTAATAATATAAAGCGTAACCTCATGAATAAGCAATATTACGTCGGACAAAGGTGCTATTAAGATTCATTATTGCGTAATAAAATATGATGCCAAATGAATCAATAATTCATAATATCAATAGCACTATGTGATTAGCTGCCTTAAAATTTTAGTCTGATTAGTATATTCTCACAGTAATTGATCTCACCTCCATTAAAGAGATATCCAGAAATAGCAAAGAAGTTCGAGTCAAAGCGAGTCTAAGATCGCGATTCCGAATCGAACGTAACTGAATCAATATATTTGAAGGCGCAAATACCAAGAAAGTAAATATTAAAAGTGAATACATTGAAATCACAAGGAGAAGAAGAACTTAGACGACAGATAATTATAATCAGTGCCAAGTAGTTGTGTAATCAGATCCAGATTATGCGACAATTACCTGTTTAATTAGCGCCACCCTCTGTGCTTACCTCAGGAGTTGAACATGCTGTTCGGTTGGTGTCTAAATCGAAGGGCAGAGCAAGGGAGCATAGAGCATCGATCAGCCTCCCAGGCAACCAGCTTGGCAACCGTAAACAAACGTCTACAATAGATGCAACTCATTTGATGCGGACACAATCAATTCTTGTTCCAATGACTCAAATCTGTCCGTTGCCGGGACGCTTTGCATCATGTATTACATAAACACAAGACCAGTGCACAGCCGACTCCGTAGAACAGAATTACGCGAAGCACTTTACTTTTAGTAGTGAGAGATTTTCGGTACATATAACCTACATGCATATAATATTATATACAATTATATCGGTCTTGGTAGGTCTGCGAATTTGTACATGGCACTGGAAACTGTACATCAGTACTTCATAATACTATACATATAATTAATTTTGATTAACCACAATTATGTGTCGAAGAACAACTTGTAAACATTAGTTACTAGATTTATTATAATATTATGTACATTCAGTAAGATAAGGAGACAGCATTAGCTCACAGACGCCGAGATGAGTTTGGTATTTGCTATCATAACAAATTCAATTCAATGTGGACTCGTGGACACATTGCAAGATATTTAGATAGATCACCTATCATCCATGACGCTGAGTCTATGAATTATTGATAACCTCTTGGAAGAGACAAACCCTCAGAATACGAATTAGTTCAGGCGACATGCAGCCACGCAAGCATGCATTCATTCTTTTGCAGTTGTCGTAGACCTAAGATCTGTTGCTATTGGTGGCCGAGTTGAACAAGGCATCGCACTGTTGATTCTCGAAAGTGTGTCAACTACTGACCTACTCAGTTTCTTCAACCAGGATGATCAGTACTTAAGTTACTGAAGGTCCAATGATATGCAATGTGGGACGAATTATACTTGCAGATTTGCCTTTCAGCCGGAGTAGAGTCCATTACTGAAAGTGAGCTGTCCTTTGCCAGCTTTTATTTAAGCGTTTTTGTGTTGATTCTTAAGTGTAATCGATGGTCAATATTATCATGCCAATATATCATTTTGTTGATCTTATAGTGAGTTTTTATTTTACAATTGGTGTCGTTAAGCAATAACTGAATTGTAGGGCGCCATAGAACTATATGACTGTGCTGGATGAATCCATGGATACGTGGTATGCATTAACTGATGTAAGGCGTGCCAGCTGACCCATGCTTTATTTACATCAGCAATCGAAGGGATGGCAGTCCTGGTCAAAACCCATGGCCGAGGCGGGGGATTTAAACAAGACTCACAAGGCCTCCGATTACACAGAAGGGTCACTTGTCCGACATTATTACGAACTGTATGCACCCATATGAATGTACATTAAGAGCATGAGGAAGTACATCAAGAAGGCTTATGAAAGAGGTCACCGCGATCTGAATAAGTATTGGAACGCCATAGCATATGCACTCAAACAGCATTCAGCATTCTTCTATGGTGGACTGGTAAGAATTACACTACAAATGAAATAATTTCTCTCAAAATGCTAAGTATACAAGTAACTCGACAAGGATAGAACATATGTAGATAGCAGTTCATTTTATAATTATTTGCGGGCAATGCCGGCACACATGCCAGGCAATCTTCAGCGTCTTCGCCACTATTACATTATACGTTCAGCATGCTACCATTCAGATAGTTGCTCAGAATTAGATTAGCAGTGTTTATTTCATCCGCCCCCAAAATGGGCCCAAACTGATAGAAACGTCGGACACCAGTGACCCGTCGGACTAGTGACCTGCGCCCGAATACGCGTGCAGCAAAATGAACTATGCACATTATCATTTCATTCCATCATTTCATGATGACCAAGAGTACAGCGAAGTGATGTAATTGCATGCATATTGATCTGCATTCTTGTAACCTTGCTGACATGCTGACATACTATAATATACATTTCCTTCCAGGATGTCATACATAATTCGTCCAGCATTAGGCCTAACAAATTACCGAGGTTATTGTTATACTTATTAACCTTAATTAATTAAATGCCGGAAGGACCGAAGACATCACGTAAAACATTAAAGCAGCGCTGGCAATCCATTCCCTCGGATTAATTACACATATATATATATATATATATATATATATATATATATATATATATCATTTATTTTCTCAAATAATTTTGCACATTTAGAAAAAAAAAGCAACTGATCGATAACAAACCGCTTTGATCCGCTCATTAATGCTTATATACGCGCGTCATGATCATCTAATCGTTATCTTCTATGGCAAGTAATAAAAGATAACGATTAATAAGCTGAATATGTGACCAACAAGCAAACAATTGAAAGGAATTAGGCTTCGAACGTCCCGACATATTTAGTACGCGAACCTTATCTACCTTGATCTTAAATTAATTCAGGTTTGTGGCTGTGAATCCTGGTTAGCATCAATAAATTGAAGTAATATCATGACCAGACTACTTTGATGGCTGGTGGAATTGGAATGATAGTCCTATATGAGTGTTGTGTTTTATACTCAAAAGCATTCAGACTTGTTATAAATCTGTGCTCTGAGAAGGCTGACTGATGGCTTTCTACAAGTGTAAAGTCCTGAATCGTGGAGTGGATGCAATAGTCACAAAATGCCAGTTGGATGCAATGTATAAACAAAATACGAAAGCCCGAAAAGCGTCATGGAACAGAAGAAAACAGGTCTACCGTGATCGGCCTCTTCCTCTATGGTATCTATACAGAGAAAAAGTTCAATACTTAATATGCACAGTTTAGACACATGCACAGTTAAGAGGGAGATATATAAGACAAAGATAGGTTGTTTGAGTGATTCTAGAGCCAAAAAACCGATCGAGATGAAGTCGTGTTGGGTTTTCTGGCCCCAGAATCGCGAGAACATGTCTATCTGAGGGTAACCATCGACTTCCGATTGATTTAACTGAATTATACCATGAAGAACGTCTTCTAACTTACTTGACACCGTGAAACCATAACTTGGCTGCGCAAAAAGCATGCATGACGCTAATTGTGCATTTCTACACATTCACCATGCAGAGTTTACAGTTTAGACACCCAAAGTGATATGCAAGGCTGATTGGCTGCCAAACTCACCGAGTGGTATAATCCAGCTTAATTCATGCTTCTGTTTTCTTGGAAATTTCATGAGCTAGTATGTGCATGTATTATAACACGAAAAATAATGTCTTTGCAAAGCAATCATGTTTATTCCAAAGGCTTTCTCCCCATGAATAATGTAATTGGGAAGGTCACCGGCATCAGTGTTTCCTCGGCTCCGGAGTTGAGTTCCAGAATCCTGGGTAAGAGAAACATGCACTTAATCAAATATATTATATTATAACAAATTATTAAAAAGATGCACACCTCATGTATTCACCTATATATACCATGTACGTTTTATACACTACATGTGAAGTAAGTACGTTTTGTAACCATCGCCACCTAGTGGGCGAATGTCGACTAAACGACTGTCCATTTATACTAGAGTAGGCGATGCAGCTTGGGTTTTCCTGACGGAATTATGGCTACTTTTATGTGCCAACAAATCAGAGATCATCTTAGCACTGATATCCTGATTATACACAAGGGAAAAACGTGTTGGGATTTAATTTACACAACTGAATCTTAAAATATTGCTGAGGCATCTATTCAATATCAGTCAGCCATGGAAGATCAAGGATATACACGTATACCGAATCAGTAGCTACTTGTTATGACTAATAAACAATCTTAATACCCCCCAAATATTAGGGCTATTATTTATGATCGCTAAATAGTCTCTATTCTAGATTAAGATTGAGAATAGTCGTCAGAACAGACCTGATTTTCAACTGCAGAAGGGGATCTGCCTCGCGAGGTCTACTCTTGATGTACCGTTGGTAGAACGACCAACTGCTCAGGTACCCAACCAGCTGATTCAGATTCCAATGGAACTCACCGGTTAATGAATCGACCCTGAACAAGAGGCGTTTAGAATTATTCAGCACGAAATACAATTGTAAATAATCACCTTGTTTTGTCGGTGTATGGAATGTGGTAGTTCAGATTGTTATCCAATGCGTCTTCTGCTTTCTGGGGGCGGAATGCAGTCGCACCGTTATGATTGATGAACTGGAAATTATACACGAAATCTAAAATCATGTGAAGATATTCTTAAAGAAATGTGCAAACCGTGTCAATCGCGTCGTTGATCTGGTCAGAATTCTGACCGGAATTAACTCTCAAAGTACCATAAGTGAAGATGGCTAAGCAGCCTCCTGGAACGAGGACTCTGTCGACTTCGCGGTAAAAGTCCTCAATTGGGTCGAACCAGTGAGCAGCAGTTCCGCTGCACACCAATGTTGCACTGCTGTCTCCAGAGGCTATTTCAAATGCATCACCAACTCTGTAAACATTGAAGATACATTAGGAATGACGCCAGTGCTTCCACTCTTTGCACCTAAACTCGACGTTGCGAGGTTTGTCAGGGTGACTCTGCGCTTCACTGATCTGAGCGGCACTGATGTCAATTCCAAGAACTCCATCGAAATATAAAGACAGCGGAAATGAACTCTGACCCGAGCCACAGCCGACATCTACGGCCAAGGAAAATGGCGGAGATAACTGAAATCAATAAGTCTCAATTTTCTGTGTCAATGACTGGTCTTAAAATTGTCATCACAGGAGTCCTGTTATTCGTACTTTTACATGTTTTAAAGTAGTATTGTGCATACGGTCAAACCGTGCTTTCATCGGCTCTGGCTAATAATTTTGATAATAAATATTAATAACTATTGTGAAGAACTCTTTTTCGTTGTCCAAACTAATATTTACTACACTATAATTGCATTGCACTTCATATAATTAATTATAAGCGTGGATTTGTGTATCCGACCACACAGGCAATTAATATTCTGATTTCGGATAAAAAAACTCACTTTTTGTCCCAAGTATTCAGCAATGGTCTTGTACAAGATGAGTGGATACGTGGGACGATGCTCCTTGTAGAGGCGGGCCAAATCGGATGCAGCGAAAAAATGGCGAAAATTCCGTGGATCATTCCCGGAACCTTCCATGTTACCATGCCAACAGAGCCAACAGAATTGCAAAATGACTGGAGGCCTTTCCCAATTGAGTTCGAATGATTGAACTAAATTGAGGGTGACTTCCTGTGGGTCGATTTGAAACCTGAGTCTTATAGCCTTTGTCGCTCTGGTGGATGCAATAAAATTCTGGAATTCTGGATTTGGCGTAAAGTCCAGTGTTTACATAGTCTGAGTGATTAAAGGTTTGGCGTGATACGCAGGCAGCCGAGTTCAACACAAAATAATAACACACAACAATAACATCCGTGCTCAAAGTTGTAATCTACAACGCATGTACAAAGATCGACTATTGCCGGTTATGACATCACAATAAAAGAGAGGGAAATGACTCAAACCAGTTAAATTGTTAAGTCAGTGTTAACTCATGAATATGCATGCGCAATTAAGGGAGAGTTTCACTAGAAAATTGGAATCAGAATACAGATATTTTCACCGATCAATCGATCCGTATTTTTTTTTCTTTTTTTTTTTTCACTTTGCTGAAATAAACTGCAATAATGTGGTTATACGTCAAGTTCAATGCTTTCATAAACTTTGACACATGCAGGTAACTTGTAAATATAAAATATTTTATCACATAAATTGACTAACAAGACTATATAGCACAATCAATGCATAATTATTTCATGATTATTGCATAATATAATGAATATTATAATTCACAGAGTGCATCTCTCTGTTTATTTTGGTGTATACCAATGTATCGAGTGCATACTTGAATTTCACAAAATAATTAAATGAATATTCAAAAGCGATGATCAAAGCATCTTGAACAAGAAGGACAGCATAGCCGCACCACTGCAAATTGACCTTACTCAAGCATAACCGGTGTTCAATGACAATTAAGTGTGTCCTCAATCACAAAACCGTGTTAAATCAATTCATTGATTAATCAATCAATATGGTGATTGATGGTCAATGCATATTTGATTGCTCGACCTAAAATTAGCTGATCTTAAATTTCTGCAGAGCCTAAAATTAGTGGTGTGAGCTGCTTAAATCTTAAAGGGATGCATTTAAAAGTCTCCTTCATCTCTGATATTGAATCGCTTCGTAGCACCCATGATGTATTCATATCTCCATTGCCTTCGAACAGTGACTGCACAATTGACACTTTACAAGAATAGGCGGCCAACACACTGTTCCTATAGTCATCTACAGTATCTCTTATCATTGGGAGGTGCATTGTGATTGTATTTCAACGACTGTCCAATCGTACTAGATTTTGCAACAGTGCGTTTCTGTTGCGCAATATGTGGTTGCATTATGACGGTTTTTAAGTGCCGTGAATCAAGAGATCAGCTGAGACAGCTCAGCCTTGTGTTCATCTCGATTGGACAGCGTCTGTGTTACAATGAAAATAAATGGTTAATAGGATATACTGTATAATTATTTATAAGTAATATCTGATCATACCGGATTCATGTTAGCATGAATATGCTGCTGGTTATACACAAGAGTAAGAAGTATTGGGATTTAATTTAATTTTTAATTTGCATTTCAAATATTGCTGAGGCGTCTATTTAACAGCGATCAGATTTGAGAGACGAAGGCTACACAGACCGAACCAAAGACTAAAACTAATTAACTAATTAAGATTGATAAGTAATATCTATCTCTTCGGTGGATGCTATGTAAAAATGTGCAAATCACAGTTGGAATGAACTAAAAATATGTTGATATTGGTGTGAAGGGAGTCCATTCGATAGGACATCGAAGGCCCAGCTGCCTATAGAACAAACTAAAACACAAACAAACACTAAGATGGAATAGGTAGGTACAGTGGAACCGCGATATACAGTCACTCGCTATAACGACGGCCGCGCTTAACAGTAGCATTTAGCTAAATCTATCTGTATCCATGTTAAGAACCTCGTTATAACAGAACCCTTGGTTTCCTACACCAACAGGGCCTCCCCTGTGACAAAACTATCGTTTATGCCTAAAATTTCCGTTTTATACCGACACCGACGCTGACTTAATTTATTCTTTAGTTTGATTGACTTAACCGTTAACCGACGCGTAACCCTAACCGCTAGGATGATTTCACTTAAAGCTCCTTGCTCCGAGCGCGGAGCTCTCCTTGCATCCAATTGTGGGGAGTGCTACATGCCACCCGTCTGTCAAATTCGTTAAAGATGTGATCTCTAATTAGCATTGAGTCAATTGAAAACTCGCATGATTGGAGGTGCAATTGGTAGACAATCAATTAAAAATTCACCGCTTTGAAAACAGGCGGGCGTTTGATGCGAGATTAACTGACACACGGAGTGCATGAGATCAAAGAAAAGTTATAATTGAGACGACTTATCGAGTCATTCATAACGTCCTGAGATCATAACGTTGCGCATTCATAACGTCCTGCAAACATAACTCATTCATAACGTTCACATAAGTTTGTTTTTGTTTTTGTTTTTGTTTTTTGACTCTTGATAGACCTGCTTTGGAGAAGCGACGGCCGCACATAACGACACACGGTTGGCTGTAACGAATGCTGTCGTTATATCGCGGTTCCACTGTATTGAAGAGCAAGGTCAAAACATCAGAGCATTTAGCATCAGCTCTAAAATCTATCTTTCGAACGTAACGTTCCGACCCCTTGAGAATTCGAATACGAACCCAGTCCTACACAGTGAAATTCAGAAGGCAATGTAGAGAACGAAAACCGCCAAAGCCCCTAGTATGTGGAAACGGCTCGTTTATGTTCGGCTGTTCCACGGTGTGGAATATCAACAGGCGCCGATCAAATCCGCTCCAATACTCCTACACTCCTACTACATGTTCGATACATGTTCCCCCCCCCCAAAAAAAAAAAAATAAAATAAATAAATAAATAAATAAATAAATAAAAAAAAAAAAAAAAAAAATGAAAAAAAAAAAAAAAATATATCAATAATTTTTCATGAGTAATGATGATCATAGAATATATTTTGTAGTCGGTCATAGATTATGTTATACTTGCCCTAGTCCCGCGCCTTTCTTTGTCCATTGAAGACCAACACAACTGCCCAACGTTCCGAACATGGACATGGAATCATACGCACAAGGTGAAAGGGTGGAGCATGGCAATCATGCGTACACAACATGACTCTATAGGTAATGAGAATCCTTGCATAAATTGGTGGAACACCCTGTAGTACATTTAGCTCAGTAGCCAACCCAGATATACTGACAGTGTTTTTATGACGTAGTTGCGATTTGAATTTCTTATCAAGGTAGTTTTCATTGCGTTTTCATCGTCATGGATTCAATTAATGTCACATGAAAATGCTCCTCGTGTTTTCACCCCCAATTCCACAGGGAATTTAAATCCTCTTCCAAGGTCGATTTGTAAACTAGATTTAAACATTGTTGGTTGAGGAAAGAGATCGCTTTGTCGAGTGGCGTATTTTGCCAATGTGCAAGCGCATTAGGAAAATGAGTGGATTAATTCCATATGAGATGTTGCTTATATGCTCTTATATAAAATAAAATAATTAATATATTAATACATAATATTGAATAATAAATTATATAGTATTTATGATATAATTATAACCATCGTAATAAATAGAATACGGCTGTATGTGTATTGATTTAGGTTTTGTTTTGTTTTTTTTTGTTTTTTTTTCTGGGAATAAAATTAGTACTCTTACCTTGTTTTGTTGTTTATTTCAGTTTATTTTATTTTATTTTATTTTTGTCTATTTTTTTATAGATTTTTTTTCACACTTTATCATATATATATATATACATATATATACACAGAGTGGGCCAAAAGTATAGCCTATCTTCTCAAATCAAATGAGCCCCTGAACGAGCATTAAGGAGTGTCATCTGTTGCATGGCGCTTCAATACAAAATCTCTGCTTTGTTTTTATTTTAGAAGATGAACATTAGTGCTACTGTCAAAACAATAGCACTCTCAAACAAAACAATTGTACGAGAGCGTTGCCTTAAATATGCGTTCAATGAAGGTTATTCATGGTCCGGGGCCCTGTTTGCCGCCAAAAGTGGAAATATCGCAGAATGATGAGTGCACTCTATTAATTGAGAAAAATCGGCATAAGTGATGATGAAATTGGAATAGAAATGATGGGAATGGCAGCATGACATCTTAGACTACCCATGCCAAGTATTTATTTCTCTTATCCTTGTGTGATTTTTACACTGCGTTTTGTTTTGTAACACTTTCTCAGAAATGTGTAACATCATTGGAAAGCATTGAGATCTCTTAACTCTGTATATTTATAGGGACACAACTCATTATCTCCAACGATATCCATTTCAAATATTGCGAATGCTTGAAACTTGCAAAATTCTTTTTGCGTCATCGAGGATAATCGGAATATATCTCCACGACTTGCATTCTTAGTTCTAACATAGACATCTGTGATCCTCATCAATGAGTGCAAGATGATTTATGCGTATGGAGTGTCACCATATAAATAAATAATTATAAATAATTATTATTTGCGATGATCAATTTCGATGAAATGTGCAATAGCGGACCAGCTATCTAGAATAATATCTATAGCCGTAACAAATGCTGTGGAATATACAAGTCAGTGATGCATAAAATTCCCCTCTTATTATATTCAATTTCGATTGATGACTTAATTAAATACATATCAGAGATGATAAAGCATTCAAATCAACCAACTTCAATTTTCCATCCGTGACCCACAAGTTACTCCGTATAGCAGTACTTACGAGGCATTCCAACCACTTGCCCTCGCTTAGCAAGGCCTCCGAAACAACCACTTCTGTAACCGAATACCGCCCCCCCTCCTCACCGCCCTGTGATATGTTGTTCATTCACCTGACTCCAACCCCCCCAAAAAAATCTCATCAAAGGCAGACAGACATCGTGATGGTAACGTAATCCTCAGCGGCGCCAATCAGCTCAGATGTTATGCCAACGAATAACACTCGTGTTATTTAACGCTGTGTTCGTGATAATCGGGATCTGATCCAGCACTCGTGGGAACAGTGGAGAGGTGAGGGTCGATCAGATCAGCTGCCAGCGACAGTTTTTCCTTTCTTCGTTAGTTCATCTGCTGATGCTGTTTCGCTACGTTGTGATATACGCACGAGGATAATCTAGCACCAGGTGAACATATCCATTTGAAGTTAATTAGGTTATCACAGGTGTGAATCAATTTATAAATCAACTTCATCTTGTGTGAGATTTTGGAAATCTTGGCAAGCATTTCTGCAAACAATATTATTGTCTGATGTCGTAGAGATCAATTGTTGTTCAACGATTGTTCAAGCATGCCGTAGATATTTCATAGCTGCAGTTGGATTTACATTATATATGCATATATATTTTTCCTTACCTTTGATCAACATCTTGAGGTAATGGAGCGCTGCTTGTACAAAGTAACATTTTTACTTAAAGTCTCCTTTTTTCTATGCAAAGTAAAACAAGATCTCAAACGATGTGTGTTTCTACATCCATCGAGTTCATACATGTAGCTCTGTGCTATAGCATTCGCTGTGATAAAGGACGCTGTGCGACTGTGCTCCACCACAATGTATAATAATTAAGCCAGTCAAAGCAAGGAAAGTTGTTATGAACTAATGCTCAACGAAGATTACACGCTAATCTACGGAGAAAATGTTTACCAACACCTGTCTCGATCAACAAGCAACTTGGGTAATAAAGCTGGCTACCCTGGAGACTGCTCGGGCCTGGATGTGCGTAAAGTTCGGCATGGGCGGCGCACGAAATTTGGGGAATGTCGGTGACTTTCGGTCGAATAAAACAGATGCCGCGTTGTGAGAGTCACCTGAGAGATCAAAGGGAAAGGTTAGACGAAGGGAAAGTTACCTTTGGTTAAAGTTGTAAGATAAACTGTGTGGTACCTCTGGATACGAGCAAATAGAGACATTGATCTTACAGGTAATAAGAATAAGAACACTCATGTTGATATTGTTTATAAGTTGTTCAAAACGTTTTGCGCGCCTTCTTTATAAGGAGCACTGGAGCTCGACCTAAGTCATCCTTCAATGGAGTTTTTTTAATGTATCATGTTGCCAATTCTTACGATCCTCATTAAACCTCCCATACAGAACACACAACAACCTTCTTCCTCTAATATGCGAAAATATACCAGATACGACAACCCCCCCCCCCCCCGCTTGGGACCCCCCCTTGCCCCGCGCGAACTGTCCGCCTGGTACGTACCGTCAACTTAGTGCTTCTCAATTTATAAACTCATGATTCACAATTCTTGGAAGCATTGTCCTTCTATTACAACAGTTCAAGTCAAATTCAAATTCAAAACTTATCGGTCAGACTGCTGAAACATGAAATTCGCGGACCTCTTGTGAATAAATCACTAAATACATTTTCAAACAGCTCTCACAAGATGGCGAATCAACAATGTTGAATTACCCGTATGTTTTAAGCTACAGCCTACGTCATTGTAATTTTGTCTGTTTATTTCTAACTGAACTTCTGGAGGGCAACTTGCTTATGGAAAAAAAACGGCTTCATAACGAGAGAAAATAAACTCATTTCCATTCGCTTTACAAGGGTTGAGTACATACACATAAATGTACTGTTATTTATTGTTTTGGTTCTTGAAAACAAGTCCATATAATTATGGGTGTATAGAATATGCCGACGCTTGATGCCATCTGATGCCAGTGACGTCACGCCACAGCAATCAAATCGCACTTTGTCCATTGATGTTCAATACGTCCCATATTTTGTCTACTTGGAATAGCAATAAATCAAAATAGTAATTGCAACAGGGTTTTTAGTGTGTTTCCCTAATTGTGGGATCGCCTTTCTGTTCATTATTAAGAGGGAAGTCCGGAACAGATCACAATAGCTGAAGCATCACTAGTTGGAAATAACTCCGCAGATGAAAATCATATTGATCATATTGATTATTCATATACTCTTGATGTTCACTTACAAAATTTTACGTTTTTCTTCTTTAATATTTTGCTTGTATTTATTTTATGTTCATATTATTTTATTTATTACATGTATTATGTCAAGCGCAACTGAACAATTTTATTGGAAATTATGGCGCTATATTAATAAAAATTGCTTTCATTCATTCATTCATTCATTCATTCATTCATTCATTCATTCATTCATTCATGCATTCATTCATTCATTCATTCATTTATCCATTCATGCATGCATTCATTCATGCATTCATTCATTCATTCATTCATTCATTCATTCATTCATTCATTCATTCATTCATTCATTCATTCATTCATTCATTCATTCATTCATTCATTCATTCATGCATTCATTCATTCATTCATTCATTCATTCATTCATTCATTCATTCATTCATTCATTCATTCATACTTTTATTGTATTAATCCTGGTTTAATTCACACATCTTTCAGGATGCAGTTCGTGGGAATATGGATGTCTCGAAACAAACGCGGCGTACTTCTCATTGCTCTTGGTGCAACAGCGTTCTGCGCGCTCTATTTTTTGACGGTGGTGACGGATCTGAATCCAGTACGAAACGAACGTTATGATTCAGGTGAAATCGATCACAACGAACAAATTCATAACGGTGTGCAAATACGTTATGATCGTGCTTACAACATGACTGAGTTGAAGGCGCAGTACGACTTGTGGCAGCAGTCGCCGATGCTCGTCGGCCCTTTCAAGCCGGCGTTCACCCCAGAACAAAAGGCCATTGTCTTGCTATTGATGAGCACTTTTCACGGCATGTGCATTGAAGCCAATATAACCTATTTCTTATATGGCGGAAGTCTCCTCGGATCATACCGTCACCATGACCTAATGCCTTGGGATGACGATATCGACGTCATCGTTGACATCACACAAATGACGTCACTCGTGGAACAGTTAGAGCAACTTCCGGTTCAGTTTGAATACTTCAAAGCTGGCTCGCGAATGAAGCTCTGCTTGACAGAATCGAACCGCACCAGTAGCTACGAGTGGGGTTGGCCGTATTTAGACATCAACTTCTTCGAACAAAATGCAACTCACGTCTGGGACAGCAGCCCAGAGTTCAGTGCATTCGTTTTCCCCAAGGAACTAATATTTCCCCTTCATCTGCGACCCTTGAACGGTCTCCTCTTAAACGCCCCTCGGGACACACTTCGGATGCTGAGAGTCAACTATGACCTGATATATTGTAAGAATTGGCACTACAGCCACAAAACAGAATACTTTACCAGCTTCAAGCAATACAAGTTTCCTTGCAAACGTTTTGGTGCTGCTGTAGGGAGAATTGTACGCAGGAATATACCAGGAAAGGGTGTGTTAGAGACGTTGTTCGACGGGGGTAGAGTTGTACACCGCGTGTTTGTCGCTGAGCCAACGAGAGACAATGTTCTAATATGAACGCGCAAATAAAGAACGAGTCGTACATCTCTGTGTTTTGTTAAGAAGGATTTTGTTTGTACTCGTACTTAATTAATAATAGCATTAATTAATTAATATACCGTAATACATGTAATTATATTAGCCATAAGTCAGTAGATACTATCTAAACCTTGGGAAGCGGTTGCGCCTGCTTATAATGTGAATGTTGCATAATTACGAAGGTGTTTAACAAGTGCCATGTATAGGCCTACTGTTATTACTCTGAACTGCACTCCTGTTGACAAGTATACATACACGTGTAATTGAACCAGTGTAAAATAAGTGGTAATACTATGTGGCAATCTTTCCCGAGAGTTAAAAAAAGAGCAAATGTCTCCTGAAGTTCTTGCTTGACTCCACAATGTATCGGAGTCGGATATTGGGAGGCACTCAAGCCCAAAGTGTAAACACGACGAATGCACAATGAACAGACGCCCCCAAGATAAACACATCAAGATGCTCAAGCGGCCTCCTAAAACCCAATGAGCACTAATCATCAAAAACCTGCATCGTGTCTCGTGTGCTTTATAAACACAAACCCCCACCCCCCCACCCCCCCCCATGGTTTACATTGAATTCTTCGGCCTCGGGGTGAATCTAACTTCGCTTCAGTTTGATCGGCGACAAACGGCTGCGGGATGGGAATTGAAAGGTCACCGCAGCGGTGCTTTATGAATTGTGGAGATATATCTTGCCATGTTGTTTGCAACTCAAGATCGACGCATGGAGGTTATCACACTGGGCAGAACTTGGGTGGGATTTGCATTGTAATGGTATCAAGCTTTACGGTACTTTATTTTCGTTAGTCTGTTAGGGATTGGAGTATAATTGCAGGCGGTTAGTGCAATGCGATGAATGGTAATTGACCAAGATTGCTTGACTTGAAAGCCAGTTGACGTTATCTCCGATGTAAAATATATCTCGAGTTTGCTTCAATTTGCCGGTTTGTTTATGATTGATTCACCTGTTGTGTGTATTGTAGGTAAGTTGATAGGATAATGTAGAACACTCGTAACATCTCAAGTACCAAAGCGTTCTAGAACTCTACACAGTTCAAGATGTGTTTCCGCTTACATACATGCAAAGTTATGAGCTATATATATGGAATAACTGTATATACATTTACAAGTCGTGTATATTATTATGCGTGGACAACCGGGGTACTATGGTGACCAGCTGACTGAGCAATATTCAACGAACTTCGGATTGGAATTTCAAGACAACAGCGGTGTCGATTTCGGACGGTTGCGTCATCTCCGTCATCCACAGCTTCTCGTCTAAAGTCTTATATTCACAACAAGTGCAGACAATTTGTTTCAATTCCTCATCGAAATGCGATACCTCAAAATCCCTCGGTGAATTCAGAGATAAACTGTTGAGAGGACCTATCCCTCGGCGAGATTCCGTCTTTGATCCTCTGAGGTGTTATACGGCATTCTTCCCTTGCGATTTAGTTGTACATAATACAGGGTGTATCAGTTTTATATAGGTCACCAATTGAGATCTCGCATCCATATTTCTACCTCATGATCCATCTATTGTAGTCATTGATGTAGATGCACTATCCATCAATTGTATGTATTATGCCATAACAACTTCGGTGTTTACCAGGCACTCAAATCTTGTAATAGAGTGGAAATGACATTAATGCTAGTTCTACGATGGTGTATACAGCAGATTTGCTGATCTCACACGTTAAGACCACCAGGAGGACTTAATTGAAGAACGTGAAGTATTATAGACTGGAGAAGACCCTGGATTCTTTAATGGCCCCCACGCAACAGATTTCACACTGAGGGTAAGCGAGAGAAAGAGAGAAATAACAAATACGTCTTTAGGCCCCCATAATTGTGTAAATGCTTTCTGCCCATTCCGACAGTTGGTGCTATAAAGCTTTCAACAACACGAATCGTAGAATTACTTAAGCTAAAAACTTGCAAATAATTATTCGTGAAAAGTCCTCTGAGGAGATGAGCGAAGAGACCAGCAACTCATCTCTCAACCAACGAAATTGCCAGTAATCGTTGATCAAGCTTCAAATTTGCCCGCACTGACTTCCGCTCACGAGAAAAGATAGATTGCCCCGGTTGAAAGATGGCAGCCATATTGTGTCCAAGTCAATAATCGAGGGAGGGGTCTTTAGCTGACGATCTTCAGGTGGCCAACAGAGCAATATGGGTCGCACATGATGTCACATCATTAGATGGTATATACACAGTCATTGATACCTAATAAATCGGCAGGGAACTCCTGACATGTGTACATAAACTGATCCTGCAAATAGCTGGGCGTTAATCGCTTAATAATGAAAACTCAGCGACCTGCTGGTGAAATTCCACTGCAGAACGTGATCTGGGTTTTATTCTCGGGAATTATCGCCCGGATGTCGAAGGGCATCTTGGGAATGACTGCTACTCCGTCATGAGAATTTGGCTCCGTGTTTCAATCGTGGAGGGTTTTACAGCTTGAATTGTTCTCGTGGGAGTTGGGATCCGTGCCGGTTAACTTGACTTTGGCACGCTCCTCCGCAGCCATATTGGCCATTTAGAAGTGATGCCTGGGTTATAATCAAACAGAGTGTGCAACTTCAAAGGCGTTATCAGCCATAAAGGTAAACGCTGATGAATTCCATCAAAATTGATAGATACAACAGCGCTTGGACATCTGGAATAGAAATTCAAGCATTCACGACTGTAGATCTTCAATCTATATTGGTGTCTCGCTGTACATTATTATAATTGACATTACTTGTACAATGTAAAGGAGAAAAAAAATTAAAATGCACGCAGAACTATTGCACATGCATGCAACACAAAAGTTGCCGAAAAATTTTCAGCGCGAAAGAGGCGAAAATTTAAGACGATTTTATATTCCGGTCAAAGTGAATTGAGTTTGCATCTAAAACAGTCTTGATCGTCAACACAGAAACCGCATGCGTACAGACTTCGTATGTATATAAAATACGATATAATAATAATAAAATATGTTCCATTCCCAGTAGATCGCCACTTTGAGTGAGTTTTAAATTCGCCATTGCATCACCGCAATTGGGATACAAATGTATTGAACATACGAGGTACCACGATTGCTTTGGTTTTTTTTTTTTAATTACATAACTCCATCACAACACACTCGCACCACGTGTAAGCGACATAACCCCCTGTAACTCTCTCGATGGACTTCACCGATTACTGACCAGTAACCGGATGTGGAAATTGCATTGCGCACATGCGCCCTTGACGTTTGCTAATTGTAGCGATGAAAGCTTGACACTGATTGTTTTGATTCAAATTACGCTGAGACAAATGGGTGTGTTGCTAACATTCAGCGACGACAGACAGAATCGCTATTGCCCTGCATCGTAAGCCTCGGCCCACTCAGTCCTGGATACGCGCCCGGTATAATGCGAGGATTGCACGTTGCTGGTTCACTTGTATCATTCAATACGAGTAAATGGCTATGGATATTATGCATGTATCAACCCCATGGCTTGCATACAGGAACAAGTAATTATCATAGAAACACTGTTTCCCTTGAGATAATAAACAATCATCAACGCACAGCCCTTGGATAATATTGCAATTCAGGTTAAAGTCCTCACAGAAAGAACCCTTTGTCAGGTGGTGTTCCTCATTAGTGCCAAATTTCGTGTAGCTAAGGAAACATTTTGTCCGACTGATGTTTGCCTTGTGGTCACTTGGGACTGTGGGTTCTCACCGAAAGTTTTCTTGCTGTTTTCTCTCAAAGCTAACGTATCAATTCATCAGAACAGTGGCACTTGTGACAAGTGGGTATATATATTTAATTATATACTACTGTATATAAGTAAATATTTGAAGTTAAACAAATACTTCTAAAAGATCAGGTAAAAATAGACTGATCAGAGTATATGACGCAAGTCTCAGCCAGGAATACTAGCTTATTTTACAGTTCAAAGGTGGTTTGTCTAACCATTTCGCGTGACGTCATGCTGAATTTTATTCAACTATATTTTTGGTGCAATTTTAATTTCAATTATTAATTCAGCACCTCACTAATCAAAAGATGTGAACTTCTAATCTAAAAACTCTCAATTGATTATGCATAAATAGCACATTGATACTCGATCGAATGAATGCGTTGATTTACGTAGCGGAAGTAGTCGTTTGTGAGTTTCGTTTATACTAAATATTTATTGGTTTTTATCCGGGCAACCGGAGAGTGTTTTTGCCAGAGAAGCCTCTGATTCCCTGATCCGTATTCTTCCATCGTTCGATGTAACGAGGCGTGCGATTGGCTGATGCCTTTTTGTATGGTTGACCCGCGACATAAAAATGCGCACGTTCGTTTCAGGCGCTGACAGGAAAAAGCCAGACACCGACTCTGGTTTTATTTTGATTACTTTTGGTGTATCGCCTTCCGCGATTTGTTATACGAAACCTGATTTTGAAGTATATACGTAAATCGGGTGGTAATAATATATATTATTGTCTATTAATATAATTTATGTCATTGTGAGAAATGATAGCATAACCAGCTTCAAGAAAACGCCCATTTTATCTCGTATGCAATTTTGATAATTCAGTATTAAGCTATATATATATATGCAAGAAGCACCAACACGGCCAGGTAGTAAATCATAAACAAAACATCCGAACTAAACGATGAAAGACGCCGATTTACTGAATTACAAATTCACGACCCGCCTCCGGAGCTAAAGACTTCCCGCCCATAATGACGTCACACAAGCACCAACCAATCAGAGCGCTGCGTTTGGCATCTCTTAACGGAGGCGCTGTTCGGGGATTCAATTGAACATTGGATATGAATGCACAAGGATTAAAACCCCGCGTGACAATGCATCCGGAATAGCCATGTATCAACCGTTCCACCCTTTCCGGCCTCTTGCGCTGGACTCCTTCCTTGGATATCAGGATCACGTCCTGCTGTCCGGTGGAGCTACAGGAGCCGTCCTGCCCTGCCCGGCGTTTGCGCCGCCTCGCCCTGCCCCTTCCTCGCCGGCGGGATCCCCTCCCTCGTCGCCCGTCCCGAAGAGCAA
>KB295623.1:475576-506597 GCA_000328365.1 Capitella teleta | reverse complement strand
TAGCCTATAATGATGGAATTAATTTAAAGGACATTGCAGTCCGTGCAAATCTCACGATGAGTTATATTTTAAGGATTAATGCATATTAGAACCAGCATTCACTGTTTTGAGACAATAATATCTTGATAAATATTTAGAACAAAAATATTTTAATCAAATTACTGAACACACAACCTTTTCTCTCTTTGTGATGCAACAGTGAGCCAACAATAGCAGCATTGTAGAAAAATAATTGTGTATTTTCATAGAAGTGTACATGTACTTCAATGTCCTCAAGTAGATGCTTAGTGAAAACACAGAGCAAGAATTATAATATAGAATATATAATAAATACACATGTCAAGCCGGGTGACTGTCGCTCGAGTCTGGCAGCCCAGAATGTGGAAAATTCACTTACTGGGCGAAAAACCGGCATTCACGCGACATGTCCACTCTCACTATTCTTCCTCTATATAGTAAAACACTTGCAATAATAATTTAATATCTGCACATCTAGGGTTCTCATTTCGGTTTCCTCGACACGCGTGCCTGGATTATGCAACCTGGACGCTGACTCTGTGTGACTACAGTCACTTGTGTCGATCAGACAGAAATCACGTACATGCAGTAGCATATTTAAGGCGTGTATAAGTGTTAAATGCAGTGAACTGGCTGGGTTATGTCGAAGATCATATGGTTTTTAGAATCTTTGGTTTTATAATAATTAAGTATGCGAATACCCAGTTTCTTTTTATTCTCTTCCCTATTGATTACAATGTTCAAGATGTATGGCATAATCACATTGATCATATGATCATATTATATGCTCGGCTAGATGCAACAAAGATACAACACGAAGCATGACGCAATACTACTAGTATACATCCCCCCCCCCAAAAAAAAAAAAAAAAAAAAAAAAAAAAACTGACTTTAATTTTGAGTTCTTCTTTCGGACGCAGCTTCCAGGTCATCCCCGCCGCCCGCCGAGAGCCCCCGCGTTCCCGTGACCCCGCCCGGGGTCATCCACGCACCGTTCCCCTTCAACCCTTATATCCACCGACATCTCCTGCACCCTGCTCACCAGCCCCGCATCGACCAACAACGCAGCTACCTCGCCTTTTGTCTAAGTCATCAACAGCGGACAGGTAAACCGACATATTGAAACCGCAGACCTCCGCTGATTTCAAAGGATTTCTTTCCAGGTCTCCATCCAATGCTTGGCAACTTGACGTTAACGCAACACCGGTTAGGTTCCGCTTCCCATCATGCAACGGGACTGACTGATGGTGATGCAACCGGAAGTTCCGGTTCTAAACGGAAGCGCACGTGGTCAAGAGCCGTGTTTTCCAATTTACAACGCAAGGGTCTGGAGAAAAGATTCGATGTGCAAAAATATGTCACAAAACCTGATCGGAGACAATTGGCCTCGCTGCTAGGACTCACAGACGCCCAGGTGAGATCGGTTAATTAGGGCTTAATTACCGAGGAATGGTTAGATCGCCCTGCTGTAATGATATGCCGACCAATCCGCGCGATTCAAGCGTAAGAATTTAAATAAATAATTATATATCCGCATGTAATTGAATTAAAATGAGTTAAATCACAAATAGGAATAAGGATTATGCAATACAGCTTCCCGAAAGAAAATATATCACGTTCAATTAGTCCGTATAAATATAAGTAACCACTCAGTCATTCAACGGACCAATAAAGCTAATCACTCAACCAATCAATCAATCTTTCATCTAATCGATCAAACAAATCCTGTTGCCTTAAATTAAGCAGACTCCCTCCATTCTGGCATGTTTCACAGTACCGAGACAGAGCGATAAACATAGCTCAGTACATCTACATTTAGTAGCACCCAAGACTAAGTACTCAACGGAGAGGGAGAGGGGGGGGGTGTGTCGCAGTGTCTTCACAGTAATGAGGTGTGACATCATGAGATAATGCAGTGAATGCTTTGTTTATCACCGTATCTTATTACACTTTGACTTGCAAAAAGCCTTTAATCGAGTCATGTTATTCCTACCTTGACTAATGCCAGACAAATAAACGGCCAGTCATTCCATCACTTCAAATCACGAGCTGAATCACAGGATTCATCATGTTGATACAGCCAGTGAGTAAACCTCCATAGCGATAAGAAATTCCCATAAATATGTCAAATATCCCACACATTTTCTCTCTGTTTTCAAATCATTTAATTGCTGCAGATTTATTCGAGCTGAGAGACGAGAACAAGAAGTTAGAAGTCTCGTTAACGCGAGATTTCCCACCACTTCCGGTCTCCCAACTTGTTTTTTTCGCGCCTTTTAATTGGCGGGAAAATTACTTGCGTCAACAAGTCTCGTTTGTTTTTGCTGCTTCTATGTTTTATGGGTGGAATCATTCGCTTTCATGAAGTGTGAAGATGGCGCAGCCGTTGCTTCGACGTTGCAAATAGCGATGGGAAAATAATACGCGGAAAGATGGTGGGAAAAAAAGGCATTTTGTTAGGCGGCTTTTTGGGTCGTTTTGCGCACTTATCATCCATCCGGGTTTCGTCGGTTACATATCGAAACCATCTCTGACGTCATCGACACTGATTTGGGTCATAATATCGAACATTATCAGGATTCGATATTTATTCAACCACTACGTACTGAATTATTAAACGAATATTACGTAAGAGGCCTACATAACTATATTTCTATATTTACTACACTCGTTGTAGGGGCTATCATCGAAAACAATACATTTTAAAAGTTCACAAGCGGAGATCTTTGCCAATTTTTGAACCGACAAATAAATCAAATTTTAATCTAAAGCCCCTTCTGATTCATTTGAGTCTGTTACGTAACGGTTGTTTCTGTTGCTAACGTATCTCTGTTATTATTATTAATTAGGTTTTGACTTCTCAGTTACGTAAGCCTAGTTATTATATAACTAGCACCCATAACCTCCATAAAAAATACGACTCAATGTGAGAACAAATCAATCAAATTTTAATTTATGTTTGTCGCCAAAAACGCTTGAGATATCTTATGATATATTTGCACGCAAAAAGTATAATTGATTCTATTTACAGGTCAAGGTGTGGTTCCAAAATCGGAGGATGAAATGGAGGCATCAAATGGAAGCGAAAAAGAAGGAGGAGAAATCCAAACCGAAATCTAAAGAATCGGATCCCAAACCGAAAACATGCCACGACGACAACCCCAAGTGATGCAACTCTTGCTTTTGCCACAGAATCCTGTCATGTTTTGGTGGTTTTCGTGACTGTTTTCGTGAGAACGGAATTTGCTGAAGGATTTCATGTTTGGTTTGGTTATTATTATTATTATTAAACGCCATCTGCAACATTTGCATCGACAATTCAGAGGAAAAAATAGCACTTTTAAAAGGGTGTTTGGTTTAATTGTATATTTTTTTTTTTAATGTGTGTTGCTTGGTTATTATTTTTGAATTGTAAATAAAGTGTTTTTTATTACTTGCTCTTATCAATTTTAATGAAATGGACCCCGATACAAAGAGAGATTTTACAGGTGTAATACATGCCTGGGTTTTCGCGTGGAGCCTCACATACATTAAATACATTATTCCAAAGTAATGTATCTTTAGACGGGACTGAATTTCGATTACATAATCGCATTCAGTGTTAAACATGTAGTTTCTTTGCCGTGAAGCGCATTTAAATGTTTTTCTCTCAGTGAAAATTGAATTAAAAAAACGACATATTATACATTTATACATGAATATACATCTAAAGGTGTTTTTATATAATTTTGTTTCCGTTTTTCATCGTAAAAAGTCAATAGAGCAAGATTTGTTGCCTGGAATACTATGCACACGGAGAAGAACCAGGGCAAATGGCATAATGGCATATCACAGAATAACCACGAATTTTGATCATGTTTTGAGCTTTTACACTCAACACTTGGCCTCCGATCTACAAAAACTTGAAAGTACATACATGTTTAACAAATAGCTCATTAAAATTTTTTAATAAACATTAATTCTTTAATGTATAACCAGCAAATTCATGATCCTTCACGGTAAAAAAAAAAAAAAAAAAAAGGCTTATCTTGTATCTTATCTTGAAATCGCACAGGACCTTTAATTACCGGGACTTTCTTGTCTTTGTTTCAATGGATTAGCAGATGTTAATTACATTGGTTATTGGTTCATTACATTGGTTATTGGTTCATTACATTGGTTCAATGTAATGAGGCAGATCTGATTTCTCTGATCCCTTTAATTTTCATTAATTCTGAGCTGAAGATCAGATTGAAAATGCTCCTGTGTGAAAGGCATTCTACTACTGGCTTCTATTTTTCGATGTCTTTTCCGTACCCGGGTTTCAACTCTACTACTATTAGTACTGTAGGATACAGGTAACCTTATAAACTGTGGCTATATCACAGTGCCATGATACATTATGAGAACCCTCTCCTCAACACGTCTCCTCGTGGAACTATCGAAATTTCGGAACGAAACACGCGGATAGCTCCTCAGCCTCTTCCTTCGACCCTCATCCAATCGAAACTCTCTGCCTCTGTACCCAGGCGGTGTCATGTGAAAATGTGTGCTGCGAAAAAAAGGCCATCATGAATCAGAGGGGCCTACCCCAGTAACAACGAGGGTGGGCTAATTGTAGACCAGGGGTCAGCATCTGGCGGCCGCGGCCCTTCTTTGAGTTTCAATGTAATCAGGCCCCCAGAAGGCTCACAATTTAGTTTTCTCTGACGACTGTAACAGAAAATGCCCTGATCGGTAGTGTTATATCACTTATACCTTAAACATAAAGCCATTTACTCGCTAAGGTAATTTTGAAAGCTGTTTCATACTAATTTAATTACTCGAATATTAGTGAAAGGTCATCTTGTCCGCTGAAGTGCGACAAATTTGAGTGTGTCATTGCAGGTATTCATTATTGGCGTAGAAACACATTTTCGAGAAAGCTTGATCAGAGGTGATCGCACCTACATTCACTGTTTACTCAACTGAATGTTGAACATTTTGATATGTAACGAATTCCACAAGAATGTGACAAGGTGTTACCAAAGCTGATTTCCTTCGACACAAGGACAATAATGGTTAACTCGCTCCATTGACGAACCCGCCACACTGTGAGGGCCCTGACTCTTGAAGACACAACACTATGTGACTATACATGTAATTCTAGTTTCAAAAGGAGCTAAAACAAAAATGTTTTGAGTCTATAACCATAATGCTCGTTTATTTTTCTGGCGTCCATCATAGTAAACTGAGTTTCTATATACCTGGAAACTGCAAGTGTTTGGTATCGCCAGAAGGTCGAAGCGTCGCATCTGAAATATCTACAAATAACAATTGTATCCATTACATGTCTTGGGAAAACAAAGCATGTCTTCATTGTTTGTGAGGTTTTGCCCAGATCTTGGACTTTGGTGCTTGTTTTTGAAAAAAAGGGAGTAACCCCCTTAGCGGTGCGCCCCGTGGGCACCCTTCTACGTCTTCTGTACAGGTTCCATACATTTTTCTTGTCCTCAATCTCTAAGAAAACCCTTGCCCTGTGAAAATACTAGAATAAACACTGTGCAGTTAATTAATTAACTATTATATATTATATTTTATTACCTGGTCTGGCCCCTTGCCTGATCCGGCCCTACTCCCAATATGAGAACCCGACCCCTGTTGTAGACTATCACGTAGGTAACAGATTCAGTTCTGGGAAGCAATAGGGGTTTAATAACAGAGTCTGTGGGTGTATCCAATTCTACAGAATCAATTCTGAGGCTTTTTCGCGGGATGGCAAGTTTTCGCGCGATGCCGGATCACTTATTTTATAGCACATGATTCAACGAATCGAACGCTGCACTAAAAACCAGCATGATTTTATATGTGAGTACGTTCTGCGTTATGATCTCTATCGACAGATAGAGTCAGAATCTCCTTGAATCATAACGCATCTCTCAGCTCACTGTGAATCACTCGCGAGACAATGGGAAACAACGAAGAGACACACAGTTAAATGGTTCCTTCCAAAGATACGCTCTCCCTAATGGAGTTCCTTTGGTTCCTTCAACTTCCCTGGTCACCTCAATATTGCCTCAAACACATTTTACCTGTAAGATTAGATAACATACATAACATACCCGATGGGATAAAGCTTTATTGATTTATAAGAAAATTGACATTGCTATTTAAAGATGAAAAAAAAAAAAACTGAAAATGTGCAACAGACATGATAAATGAAATGCAATTTCATGGAAATTGTTAGATAACGTGTGAAGTGGCACTTGTTTAAGTCACACTGCACCTCTCTTGGGGATTCAGTGGTTCCCCGTTGAAATTGTGCAAACTTGATGAATAGAAACTTCAAAGTAGTCTGGAAGAATTGTTGGCGGAAATTGTGACACTTTTTGGCTTGAACTCAAGAACAAGATCAATAACGTCAGCCCGTATTTAAATATCGTCAAAATAATAATTCAATTCATTATCGCGTTTCACTTCACTCTTAAATTTTTGCGTTTTTACTGCGGGTTGATAAGACAAGCGTAGACACTAATCATAAACCACCAGAGACGCCAATTGAACAAGATAAGATCACGTGATCAATGTTATGATAGATGAACGATGCACTCACCCGAATAAACGAACTTTGATCCCGAGTAATTAATCAACGCAATGTCATTATATTAACAACATAACAGAACTTGCGTTACAGATCAGAATGAAAAGTACACCCAGACCGAATCGGAAGTCGCGCCACTTTCCCAGTCAAAGTCTAACTTTTATTCGTAACCAGACAACGTGTACAAGGAGGGATCTCAGCCACCCCAGTAACAATTCACGATAATGATCACTAGTGAATAGCAATTGATTGCTGCCTCCTCAGGAAGATGGGCTCATAGCTCTCTACGTGGGCCACTTCGGTTGTACGTGTTCTCAGAAGGTGCTCGGCTAAGATGACATATGGTGACACTGACCTACTACTAGTGCATATAGTTTGAGAAATCTCCTCAATTCAATATAAACAGAAAGAGCAAAGAATGTAATAATGACCATATTAAATGCGAGTTTTTCAAACTTTTAATCAGTAGAACACCTATGCATTTTACCAAGGAACAGAATTTGAAATGAAGGTGACATGGGCTGATAAAAATTGACCACATTCGCCATGCAACCGACTCACTCTATAATATTACTCCGTACTTGAAAACAATATTTATTTTTTATTGCTTTCGAATTGCAACAATTGGATCAGCACATTCCTGTAATAAATTAAGAACACGTTTCTCTAAGATATTATTTAAAGAAATGTGTTCCTTCCATCGCTATATTATCGCAAATCCTTTGCGCGATGCACTCTGGGATAATTGATGCGTCAACAACGTCAGGGAATTCCACGCAGTACAACTACAACATGGCCGCTCCATCCGCAGGTTGGCAAACAATGATTAATCAAGCAAAACATTCATTATGGGGGTACCAACAATATAATTAATAGTGATAGATCATTCAACCTGTGAAGGGAAATTGAGGAATGTTTACCATTGAGAATTCTATGTAGAGAAGATATAAAATTATTTCTTCCCCGACTATCTCGGTTCTTGTGGCAGCGAGGTAATAATTGTTGGTCGGCGTAATATCACGCAGCGAACATTTTAGTCCGCAATTTCAGAAGCGAGCAAAACAAAAAGATCACCATTGACCAACACACAAGTTCTGTGGTAGTTCTGCAAATTCCGTTTTAGTTCCGTGACGTAATTATCTCGAGCGGAAATCAGACCAGCCAGCAAAAGCCGACTAGCCAGCCGAATAACATCTGAGCCGCCGCCGCGGCTGGAATTCTACTGATCCGGCGAAAAAACATTTGCCTCAGTCGCCGCCGAAAACCCATCGGTTAGCAGCTATTCTTTCGAGAGATTTGGCAGGAAATATCGTCATGATTTATAGAAATTCACAAAGTAAATTAAGTGTGTATTTATGCTACCTTTTTTAACCAAGCACCAATGGTGTGATCGCGACTTCAGAGTGGAAATGCTGCATAATTTACTGTATGCTTTAGAAAGGAGCGATGATTTCTATTCTGATATTAATTAAGACATGAAAACAGCAATTACCACGCTGCCATAACAACGGAGACGGTCAAGGAAGAAATGATTTTTTATATCTTCTCTACATAGAATTCTCAATGGTAAACATTCCTCAATTTCCCTTCACAGGTGGAATTATCTATCATTATTAACTATAATGTTTGTTAACAATTGGCGATCAATAGCTAAATGTGCTTTTGTCACGAGCCATGATAAGGGCGTCCAAGATGAAATTATACTGAAATGAACATGCGGTAGTCATGTGGTTGACCTCAGTGAGCTCCCTAATATTATTTCTCATGCATAGTATGACAACTAGACGTATTTTAACAAAACCATGCATGTATTAATGTATATAAAATATAATGCATGTACATGCATTATATGATTGATACACATTGCAGCTGATCTGAGCCAGCCGGAAAAGAAATGTAAATCACAGTTAGTCAGCCACAAAAAAAGTCGGCTGACGGACTAACCAAGAAAGGTCTCAGCCAGCCACAAATCAATTGGTTGGCTGGCTTCGGGGACTTAGCGGAAATACGTTATGATTCCCACAATTGAGTCTCGATTATGCCTATCCAATACCGCATAAATACATTAAATGTAAAAATGAATAAAAACGATGATGCACCGGCGATCGGGATCAGCCATAGTATAGGTTTGCCCTCGGCATATCTTTTATCTTTTATCGCATTTGAAAGGAAGCTTAGGCAATAATTTATAATTGAACATAATTGCACGTGTACATGGGCCCTAAAAGCAAATCATCTGCCTTCGAAGGCAGATGATTTGCTTTTAATTATTTAATTAATTAATAATTAATAAATTGCGTGCATCGTTTCAACTGTTGTTCTGTGGCCAAGTTAAGATGTGAATGGGCGTTCGCTCAGTTTAGCATTGCCTCCTCCTGAAAACGGCGTGGCCGTCCAAGTCGTCAAACTTGCAACGTTTTTTTTTGTTTTTGTTTTTTTCATGAAATCATCTCAGAAGAAAATTTTTCAAAAAAAAGAAAAAAAAAAAAAAAAATGCCTTATATATCGGACGCCATGTCACTCCCTTGATTTATTTAAATAAGCACGCGTGGCAGTCGTAATGTATAGTAGCTAAAGGGTCTATACGCAATTCAATCAACATTCAATTCATGTTACATACATAAATCAAAGACATTCATGGTTTAGAGGTGCTATTGAAATCAAAACAGAATGCTTAAATTTGAGAAGCTATTTGAAAACTTTCCGTGACTTCATCTTTTCTGCGCGTTTCTTTTTTCTAGTTTAATAAATAATTATGCATTTTAATTTTTTACTCGTTCAACGCACATTGTAGCGCATGCCTTTTGGGTTTTATTAATAAATACCTTGATTAATTATTTGAAATACAGTTTATTTTAGCATGAACGAACACGAACATTTTCTGATTTGCTCTTTTGAATCAATTTTGATTTTTTTCTCTTTCCATTGGGTTTTAGGTAAATATTCCAGTTATCACGCAAGTGACACAACCATGTTGCCATGGAAACAGATGCGTTAATTACCAATTTCACCGATTTACAATGCCAAAAGGAAGATTAATATTCTCAATGTAGGCCTAATTGTAATGCCTAATTGATACCAATGTTTAGAACAAAACAAAAGGATTGCCAGGGCAGCTCAGGTACAAGTACATATAACACTATATTATCCGCGAAATGATACAATGGGGGGAAGGGGAGGAGTGGACGGCGACATCTGACTGAAGAATGCAAGTGCGCATGCACCAGGTACGTCCATAATTATACAAAGCCGCGTTCAATGACACGTTGTGTTGTGACGTAACGCGCGGACGACACTCTGTTATGTATATAACGTACATTACATCATAGCGCTGCCCCTGGTGGCGAGGTCAAAGTTCAGTGCATCCTGACACACCAGCCTCAGTTAAAGCGTCCTTCATTCAGTGATTCACTGAATAATATTCAGCCGCTTTCATCCATCCAAAGAGCCCTTCTCCCTCCTCGCTTTCCTTTTAGTGAATTCAGCCTCCATTCACCTCATCAATGTCACACTGACCCGATACTAGGTCACAGCGCATCGCATATAAATAGAGCAAGCGCGCGAGCTGAGGAGGCGCACTCGACAAAGGAGCCTTGAGATGAACATGGCGGCGCGCAGGAAGCCGAAGCATCCTTACAACTTGCCGGTCAAGGAAGGCATTTGGAGCCGCATTCTCGTGCCTCGGACATTTTCATTTGTGGTGGCATGCTTCGCTGCCATTTCTTACTCTTGGCTGGCGAGGGAGGGCTCTCTGTTGCAGCACTACGGTAGCCTCGCAAGCCATGCCGCTCTGCAGCAATTGTACATTAGGAGCGTGTTGCCGTATTTGCCCCGATGGCCACGCCTCTATTTCAGCGCGGTCGCCTTTTTGGTCACTCTTGGGATGGCGAAGCTGGTTGGATGCCTGCGATGGGTGGCGTTGAGGAGGCTGATGACCTGGCAAGGATGGGTGTATGGGATGAAATCGTTCAAGACGAAGGTGAGGGTTATTTTCATGTGCTATATCATTATCATAACGCACTTTTAACATCATAACGTTCGCCTTGGACTATTGGAAATTGCAGAAATTTGTCTTGAATTATAGTTCTTGAATTAGTTATGCAAAATACATGTCTTACATTATAATAAGTCGCTACTAATAGTTTTGCGCCATCATAGCGTGAAACCAAATTAATTATTGTTAATTTATAATTACTCTGAAAATTAATAACAAATGCGGATGTTAAAGTTTTTCTTCCATCAATCCATATGCGCTTCATATCCAGACTGCTTCGGTCTTGAACTGAAAAAAAAAAATCAATCTGCCCTTATTAATTAAACTCAGTGCTCATAAGAATAAAGCTCATAAATAAATGCCATGGTAATCATAAATATCGATGAATCAATCATATTATTTGCACTTATTAACCCTTGTTATGAGGAGGTTGTTTTGATTCTGCGCAACTAGATCATATCTTTCAATGATATTATCTGCCTGGACTTTTTCCTGGCAAAATCTTCAGTTGTGGGCATTGGCCTTTACCTACACCCCTGCTAATAGTGCTATGCTATCTAAGAGTGCAATGCTATCTAATAGTGCTATGCTATGACAGCGATGCAAAACAAGAAATTATTTTACGATGTGTCCCTGATTTCGCAGAATTTAACATTAAATGCTCTGAAATGACCGCAGTTTACATGTGTACTGTCTACCTTCGTGTTGAAGGATTGATGCACCGGGCATTATCGAATCAGGACTCTTGTTAATTTAGAAAGCAGAAAGCTTTTGAGCAGTGAACTATTTATACTGAGTTCACGAGAAAGTGTACCGTTCTAGAATCTGGAAGACATAAACTTCTAAAATCTAGACCACCTTTTGGGTGCAAAGTGCGTTTTGAGATCGAGTTTGATTGGCACTTGGCTGCATGTGGACTTTGATATTATTGTTCACTTCCGTCGATATCTAGGCCCATCTCTATGAACATCACCTGAGCTAGTCACGTGTAGTACTTGCATAGCGTGGAGGGTACTTGAATACATGCACTAGTTTGTAATTTGTAACAGTACTGGCCCAGTATAAATACACCCAAAGACGCTTGTATATTTACATTAATAATTACACATGGTATATTGCGAAAATTATTGAAGCGTCTCAATGATGGTGAGCTGAGAATGTCGAAGTACATTTTTTTTTTTTTTTCAATAGAAAACTTTATTTAGTACAAGTCATGAGGAGGTCCTCTTGACAGGTCATAAATTTGCAGAATATTTAGTAATAAATTTGTGCGAGTGGCATGTAATATGATGACTGGCGAAGAGATGATTTAAAAGAGGAAATGTCCGGAAGAGAATGAAAGGTATGGGAAATGAAGTTCAAAATTTTCAGGCCGAAAAGAAAAGGAGAACGGTCGAGAAGACGTAGGCACGGGTAAGGCACATATGGCGCACGCAAAACACAGTTCCGCGTGTTGTATGGGTTGGTATGAGGGATGGGTCTATATTTGGAGAGCTTGCGTGGCAGACGATTGCTGTTTAATTTGAACATGAAGCAGGCGAGGGCGAAATTGCGGCGATGTCTTAATGAGATGATGTTCAGGGCAGCGTAGTCAGCGTCGGTGATGTGATGATTTCGGGGAAGGGCGAGGATGATACGCATGGCTCTGCGTTGCAGGCTTTCTAATAGCCCAGTCTGTGTGACTGTGAGGGCGGCCCAAGCGGGAGAGGCGTATTCCAGATGCGGCCTCACGTACATTTTGTATATTTTTAAAAGCAGATCACGGTCTTCTACTTTATAAGATAGCCGCCGAAGAAGAAAGACCTCTGTTGCTCCCTTCCGAGTCAGCGCATTTACGTGGGCATGAAAGCTGAGGGCGCTGTCTAGGATGAATCCCAGGTGACGGTGCTCATGGCTGTACTCGAGAGTGGCACCGGCAAATGTCCACAGTACAGCTCGCACCCGAGAAACCCATCAAAGCCTAGTAACAGCACGCCAAGAATTCACACTAGCCTGTGCAAACCATATTCACCGTACCGATGAAGCAACTATGAAGAGAATGACAGAGTCAAGCAACGCCAAGCAATGGCACAAGTACTGCAAGCAGCTGTTCAGAGGCTCAGCTGTCAAAGAGGCCATTCCCATAATGACGGTTGGTACTGAAAGCTACATCACTGCCAAAGACAAGGCAACAATCCTCAATCAAACCTTTATTGCTACTACTCCAAATAGATTTAAATTATTATAGGATATAATTTTTTCTTCTTCTTCTCGGAAGTGAAGCAACAGTTTGAATGCGATGTTCTCTTTAAGTATCGTTCGTATGGAATTGATAATCGGTTGAAATGAACGCATGATGGTAATCTACAACAATGACGTCACTGTCGTCACGTGACTTCGTAGTTTCTCCTTGCGTTTTCAACTGCTTTCAGTGCAGGATCAAAATTTTATTCTCATTTGAGGAAAGGAAGAAAAATCTGCAATAAACAGGAGAAAAACCTGCCGCGTGAACTTCTTCTGTCTGAACATTTGATGAATGTTGTCTTTGAACCAGTTTAAAGTTTTCAAAAGCTTTTAATTTTTGCGTCATGTGCTATAAAATCGACCATGTTTAATGAACTGATAATCTATTCAATTGAGACCCAGTTGTTAGGCTGAGAGATTCGGTGAATTTGTTTCTATGTAAGGATTGGCCTCCCTCACCGAGATATAGAAGTGCATGCCAGTGCTCGGCCTCTAAATTACTCAGCATAACTATTCTTGCATCGATGAGCGGAGAATATAATGAATTTTCCCACTCTGTATATACAGAGTGGGCCAAATGTTAAAAACCAAAATTCTAAAATTTGCTAAAAGGTTTCAATTATTCCCCCAAAATAATAACTACCTGGTATGCATTGACTATGTTATTCAAATAAGAAGTCAATTTTGACATATTTAAATACGATTGGTGAGTGATTGTGAAGAGAGCAAAATCAGATGAGCCCCTGAACGATCTTTGTGTAATGTCATCTGTTGCATGGCGCATCAATACAAACTCTCTGCTTTATTTTCATTTTAGAAGATAAACATTAGTGCTACTGTCACAACAATAGCACTCTCAAATACAATAATAGTATGAGAGCGTTGCCTTAAATATGCGTTCAATGAAAGTTATCCATGGTCCGGGGCCCTGTTTGCCGCCAAAAGTGGAAATATCCCGGAATGATGAGTGCACTCTATTAATTGAGTTAAATAGGCATAAATGTTGATGAAATTGGAACACAAATGATAGGTATAGAAGCATGATATGTTAGACTAACCATGCCTATTATTTATTTCTCTTTTCTTTGTATGATTTTTACACTTCAATCCGTTTTGTAAGACTTTCTCAGAAATGCGTAGCCTCATTGGAAAGCATTGAGATCTTTAGCATGGAGTAGATAGACTACTTTTGGCCCAGTGTATATTATCGGGTTTGCAGATTGATATCGTGAGAAACGGAAAACCGCCGCTTTGTGGAAAATAAATCGTAATCTTGATTTTTGTTTCTCCTGTCAGGAGAATTATATCGCTCAGTCTTTTAGATCCAGAGCACGGGCCTTTTTTATATTTCGCCAACGGAGCCAATGAGATCGAACCGTATCACAGCATTTGAGCGCAGATACCATCGGGTTTAATCCAACAGAATCCCATAAAATGCACAGCATTGCAATCTCACATTCACATTGGTTTGGGATAATTGTTCGATTGAAGATATTCTGGATCACATGTCTGCAGGCTCAAACAGCACTTCAATCGGAATCGAATGGATTGCATTTGCTGTCGATATAATTCAGATCCGCGGCATCGATCTGTCTATTTGTTTATGTATGTGCTTAATTGACACAAAGTGTGCCACCGTGCAACTGTTTTGCCTCCTAACGTCGTGATATTAATGCTACATTTTATACTTACGTCCATCAGCTATCGGTCAAAGAATATACTTCATGTGTGACGCAGATCACTACGCACCCCCCTCGTACAAACATTTCGTCTTATCACAATCTTCAGCTCTTCACGTAAATACCTTTATTTAGTCGCATCTTTGATCAAAGTGCAAAGTGACCTTTTATATATAGCACTTAATTGAAGGTCGAATTCTGCACTGGGTCAAAGTCATCAGGTGATACTAAATAATTAGGCACTTGATTCATGACTTATAAAAACAATTGAGCAGAGGAGTGTATATATTGCCACTTTGACCTCGTTCAGGTTCCAAGCCTTCTTGAAATTCGGAATTACTTCTCAAAACTTCTGTGACCTGTCCTGTTTAATAATATATTTGTTATTTGTCAGTCGTTACTGGTTACTGATAATTAATTTATTTCATTTAACAGGCTTGGGCATTGGCTGTACGCGTTTTGAATGGGCCGTCTCCGTACAGTACTTATTATTTCCAACGAATCCTCCCTAAACAACCTCTGCCTTCCCTCGAGAAAACCCTTGAACGGTAATTTATTAATTTATTTATCAGTAAAAGATATGCTTCTTGTTGTTTCAAAAGGTGGCTGGCAGTTTCCGAGAATCTCATTTCATCTGATGAATACCAGATGACCTTACAAGCGGTTGAGGAATTCCGCCGGAATGAAGGAAAGCTTCTACAAGCCTATTTGGCCAAACGGTTCGCTCTACAAATTACAATTTAATTTTTTACCTGTGCTTCAACACCTCTTCATTTTCAGAGCTAAAACTAGTCCTAGTTGGATCTTCGAGTACTGGATCACAGCCGCATATCTCGCCAGTCGAGAACCTCTTGCTTGTAAGCTCGGAACCTTGACAAATTTACTTTGATTTATATATTTGTAGTGAAGAGTAATTATTTCACGTCTTCTGTCGTGGCACCGGAACGTACGACTGATCAACTCTCGCGAGCATCGAATGCCATCTGGGGTTATGCCAGGTATGGTTCTAATATATAATTAATTTATGTTTCTGTATGATTTTTTCTAAAAGGTTGAACGAGCATGTTCAGCGGAGAGAATTCCAACCGAACCGACTGCAAGAATTGATTCCAATGTGTATGCACTTGTTCAGGTACAACGCTTGATTTACTCTTCAGGTTTATGTTATTTTTATTTATTTATTTATTTATTAATTTTTATTCTTCTCTTTAGATATCTATTTGGGTCTGTGCGTATACCACAAGATAATATCGACACGATTGAGGAATATCCCAACTCTCGTCATGTCATTGTGTTTAGGTGAAAAATTATCTTTCGTTAGTTTGGTTGAAATTGCGCTTGAATTTGCATTAAATGAATGATATTTTATTTTTTTCAATTTCGTTTGCAGGAAGGGCCAATATTTCCGTCTTGATCTGTATACAGAAGAGGAAAACGGCTGCGACACTCTGTTGACACGGCAGGAAATTCACCAGCAACTGACGAAAATCTGTGAAATGGCGGACGATTGGATCAAAGGTCAGAAGAAGAAAATGAGAAAGAAATCAGGTTTTATTTTGGTAAACAGAAATGGGAGGACGACCAATGCCGGTAGCTGCACTAACGACGCAACATCGCTCATTATGGGCGAAGGTAAATAGATGAATAATTATTTACGAATATTATTAAATACCTTTTCTATTGTATCAGCAAAGACGGGTGCTGATGGTGCACAACAAAGACTCTTTAGAAGCAGTCGAACGAGCGCTGTTCCACGTTTCACTGGATGACGAATCACCAACGGTATAATTCCATGTTCAATAATCATATGCTCATAAATTAACTCCCTGGTGTACGTTAGGATGTCAGTGATTTTGTGAAACGCCTGATGTCTGGCGATGGATCGGATCGATGGTTTGACAAATGTTTCTCTTCCATCACGTATCCAAACGCTTGGAACGGCAGTAACACCGAGCACACCGGATTGGACGCTACTGTAAGCTTGACTCACAATCTCAATGCAAAATTGTGTTTTTATTTCTTGGCGATCGTAGGTGTTTGCGGTTGCCAGTGAATTCATGTTGACGCATGAGAAGTATGAAAATGGCAAACTTCCCTTGGAAGGTGTGCCCAGAGTGATGGCTGCTCCAATGAGGTATGGCAACAGGGTTATTTGTAATTCATTTTTGGAATAATTCTGTTCATTTTTTCAAGATTGGATTGGAATCTGTCCGGTTTGGAGGATTTCATCAAAGTTGCTGCTGAACGTCATCGTGAAGCGGTAAGTACTAGTGTACGCTTAAAAACGTGAATATTCATGGTGTGAATGTTTATACAGACGGAGAACTTGGATACATTTGTGAAAACTCTTCCCTATGGCAAAGGGCAGATGAAACGAGCGAGACTCAGTCCCGATGGATACATTCAGATGGCTCTGCACCTGGGATTCTATCGCATGCATGGCTACATTCCTAAAACATACGAACCCGCCACTAACAGGTATCATAACGCACCTTTTTCTTTCCTAAACGCACTTTTTATTCAGAATCATAACGAACTTTTTGAAGTTTCATTGAAATCATAACGCACTTTTCGCTTGCCTTCAGACTTTTCTTGATGGGCCGCACGGAAACAGTGCACCCGTCATCGCACTACATGTTGGCGTGGATCAAAGCAATGGACGACCCAATGTTCAACATCGAAACGCGTGCACGCATGCTGAAAGACGCCGTGCAGCAACAGACGAAATCCCGCCTGGAGGCCACGATCGGAAGCGGCTGCGATCGTCATCTGCTGGCCCTGCTGTGCGCGTCACGTGAAATGGGCATGGATTTACCCAAGATTTTCATGGACAAAGTATAACTCACTCACACTGTGTATTATAATTACTGTTCTTATTTAATCGCAGGCGTGGAATATGCCGTTCGTTCTATCCACCTCACAGTGCCCTACCATGGTCTACGAGCAGCACGTGGCCTCCGATATGAATTGGTCGCACTTTGGAGGCGGATTTGGACCGAGCTGTGAACACGGCTACGGACTCTGCTACAGTATCCTCGGGGATGACATTTGTAAGTTGAATTGCCAAAGCTTTTTATCCGGATGATGATTTTCTTTCTTGCAGTGAATCTAACTTTGACTTCCTGGAAGACAAACAAAGAAACCGATTCGCGACGTTTGGCCGAATTCATTGAAAGCAGCATGAAAGATATGATGGCCCTGTTTGAACTCAAGATCAAAGTCAAGATTTAATACTGCAGTTATAATTAATTTCAATTCGTTTGATTTCAACACCACATTTAACGATCGTTTTCGAACGAGATTTAAAACGAGAGATTTTGAGCTTGTTCAAGAGCTTCTTTACACTCCTAATTAATCATCATTCCATTTTAATGATATAAATAGATTATATAATCAAAATGTGACCAAACGTCAATTAAATGATCCGTGAATATTTTTAGCATTTGACCTCAGTGACCTATGATATCCTGGAATTAAACAGGATTGAGTGTCACAAGTTTTATCTGTGTATATTCCATAATTGTTGTATTTGAGTTTTATATCCACATTTTCCTGTTTTCTTACTCTTGGTACAAATCTTATCTTGAAATTCTGCACATTCTGTCGAGTTATCATTTTGTGAAATCTATGAATAAATGGAGCTTACAGAGATTCCTTCCGTCTTATTCAATATAAACCTCAGGGGGGAAAAAAAGAAACAAAATCACATGCAAAATAAAATTGCAAATCTGAACTCAAGATATATATATATTAGAGACACGAGCAGATGACGAATTTAATCAAAGTTCTTGCTTTAAGCACAATCTTTGTTTTAAAATTTTCTATAATATTATCCAGTTCGTAAAAGTTGGCAACAAAAAACCCCAAAACAAGCGCCAATCACAACTGATGTCACGTTGCGTCTCCTAAGCAACCCGGCTGGTCAAGCCTCTTCAGCAACTGGTCAAGCGTTCTCCTGCATCTCATGGTCGGCATAATTCCCGCTTTCTTGAAACTCTCAACGATCGAACAAGCTCCCCTCCAATCATTTCGCGCATCTGGTTCAGAGTAAATCTTGGTTGTGCGACGTAATCGTGAAAATCAAACTCACCGTAAAGGTCAACCAAGTCCACAGAGAAGCGTGTCTTTTCGTCCGGGAATCACTTTTAACACATTGATGAATTCCTTCATTAAAATATCCTGAAATACCCGAACATCTCGTGCACATATCCTCATGCGAGAAAGCTAACAAAAATTAACCTACGTTATTATAAGCGTCAAGGAAATATTTACAAAACGCCAACGTCAGAACGGAATTTTCGCGGAAATCTGGATCCTGAAAAAATGAACGAGGTACAAAGTCAGGGAAAAGTGAACTTTCTACAAACCGTTGTCAAATCAACCGCGGCGTCCTTGTTTCCGGCTTCCACTAACAACACGATGATTCGCAGGCGAACGTCGTTCAGTGGTTCACTTGTGCTCATTAAATTCATCACTAAATAATTCATATGCAGCTCTTGAATATTCATGAGTCGACCAACTAACCTTCATTGAGACTGGCGTCTTGGCGAAGTCTGATGTAGAAATTGCAAACCGCCATGCTCATTGGCACAACGCCAAGCGCCTCGTGCATCTGCTTACAACACTGCAACACGCCCTCCGAATCCTCACTGCAAGCAATAAAAAAAACCCCATTATAACCAACAGGTAATCAGCAAAGACTCACCGTTTAATCAGAGCAATGGTCACGTGATCAGCAAGGTCTTTGCGGTACTTCCCGATGATGAAACCGCGCTTAATGAGGAATCGCACGACGTTCATCATTGAGGTGACTCCGTATTCGCTGAGCGTGACGTCACACAGCTGCACTGCTCCGTGATAAGCCGCGGCCCCCTCCCCCCGAACCACATCCGGACCCAGGGAGAGCACGTCCATGGCGTCTGAAATAAATCACGCTAATCCAGTCAACCAGAATCCAGCCGAAACTCACTCGTGAATTCTCTGTCCTTCACCAGGAGTTCAGCAATTTTGATGATCAGAGAGATGTAGGTATTGAAATCAGGATAATCAGCTTCGCTGTGATAAAAATATGACTGCCAGTCGACCCTGTGCAATATGACAATTTGAACAGATACTCACAGTTTAGCTAAATATATCAAAGCTTGTTCGATATTTCCTAATTTATCCGCATGCATCATAGCTAGCGCCTTCAGCGCAAAAGGCGGGAATTTGTAGTTCTGCGCATTCAAGTCTTTCTCCAGCGACTGAGCTTGATGCACATCCTGTGCAAACACAACTCATTGACCTTTGACCTGATTAACCTTTGAACTGCTCACCTCTGATTCACATAATTTAACCAGCAACCAAGCCTGTGCCTCCAATTCATTGGTCACTCTGCACAGACTCTCAACTTCAGCCAAACTCAAACTTTCCATTTGGTCAAAATTTATAATTTTTTTTGACGTTGGTTCTGTCAGAGAGACAACCAGCTAACGACAAAAATTATTCCTTAATCTAAAAAGCCAGTAAATGATATCACAAAACACGCACCTCTTTTAAATATCGAGTTAGTATTCCTGATCTGGCAAGTTCTGTAATCAGTGGATATTGAGTTTTCTTTAAAATAACCTGATCCTAAATGAAAGAAAAACAAATTCAAAGATTTAGATTTGACCTTAGCGTACTTACGTGTTCCTTGACCAATGATAGAATTGTGTCAACTTGTTGGGAAATCTCTGCCTTGTTGTCACGGTTACAGTAGGCTAAGGTCCCCTTGACAGCGCCCAGCACAATGCTGCTCAACATGACATCCGGTTCTTCATATGTCGGCAGAATTTTCACCAGCAACTACGTAAACAAATATGATTGATTATTGATTGATTGATTGATTGATTGATTGATTGATTGGAATACCTTGAAGAGAACAGCGGGATTCTGATGCGAACCTAAAGTAACCCCAAACATACCAATCACGACTCTGGCGTAAATATCTAGAAGGACATTCTACAAACTAATCGACAAAACATTCCCTCCTCACTGGTGAACTGATTGGCTCTGCACAGTTTGCCCTCAGCAAGATCCACGATTCGTTGCATCATTCGTTTCTCCTTCTTACCAAGACCATAAGTCTGAAAAAAATGTTTAATCAAATACTAATTGTAACAGAAGAAGATAAAACGCACGCCAAGAATGGAAAGAGTTGAAGAGTAATCGAAGCCTAGTCTCATCAGAGGGTTCATGATTCCAGAGAAAAAGGCCGCAACAGGAAATGAGTTCCCGCTCGACACAATGAAACGAGCCACACGCAGAATATCTGAAAGGATGCGAAATATATTGATTGAGATGTTGATATAAATAACTTTTGCAATTTAAATTCCATCAAGAATGAAAAAAAAAAGAGATGTTTACAGAGGAATTAAGTGAGTTTTTCAATTAATTTCAATTAATGTCATGAAATATCGATTCATTACATGTGTTTTCATGTACCTTCAGCTTCATTTAGTTGAGGAGTTTCAGCAAATAAACTCTTCCAAAAGCGCTGAATATTCTCCTGCTAGAAGAAGTAAAAAAGACGATTGGTTATTCTGGCAAAACGAAAAACAAAAACTCACAGTCCTAGGAAGGTGGAACAACATTTCAGCTGCATACTCTTCATGAAAAAAAATAAAAATTAAAAGCAATTGGAAGAAAAACTTAATTTTAACAACACTCACGAGGATCTCTAGTGAGCCAGATAGACCAGACAAGCACTGTAGTCGGCATATCTTTGATGTTCGTAAACGAAAACTGCTTCCCAACCTCGAGAATTTCAGGCACGGGTCGCTTCCGGAGTACCATGCAACGCATGATGTGTTTGTAGAAGTTGTCTCCGCCCCCTGTGACCCTACGAACAAGGGAAATTGCGAGGTAATCATGTCGGTTGTTGATCAACCAAGTCAGCAGGTGTTTCAAATCCAAGTAGTAATCACTGGAGAATTTCAACATCGTGTCAATAATCTGTGAGAAATTTTAATAACAAGAATGGTAATTTTAAAAATCGAAGTCTCACTTCTGTGACTAAATCATGGTGATTATTTTCCAGTGCTGATACAATAGCTGAGTAGAATACTTGATCGCCCAAAACGATGTCATGTTCCTTGGCTGTTTTCAGAACCTGTGAGGCAGATTTATGTTAATCGTGTTAATTATAATAATTTATGTTAATTATGCTGATTTCTTCCAAACCTTTTTTATTTTGCTTAGTTTTCCGACGGCGGCGAAACTGATGACTTGAGCTGCGTATGTTGCGGGGTCTCTCCGTAGATCCAACTCAGAGTTTATCTGAGCTAAGTTGGAGTAACTGGAAAGCATGTTGATAACGAGATAATCCTAATTTAAGATTTTCATACCTTGATTCAAGGACCTCTTCTGCTTCAGCCTCCTCTCTGGTTGAAAAGAAAAAAAAAGAGACAATTTATTCCCCAAAATTATATGTAAGGATGCTTACCCTTGGAGGATATATGCAGACATCACATACTGATACATTCTCGGCGAAAGAGCAATTTTTTCCTTCATAAGTTTGCTGAATAACTCGCTGGAAATAATCAGTGTAATAACCATTGGAAAATAATAAGTAGAGGTACTAACTGTGCTTCATCTAGATGTCCCATCTGACAGTACCTCTGGATCATTAACTGGTAAGTTCGCTACCAAAGAAACAAAATAAAAAATATAATTCTCTCTCTGAATGAAATAAGCCGGCGTACCCTGTTAGCAGGAATACACAAATTATTCATCTCATTTAAGATGTTCACGGGATCAAATTCAGTTTTGTTGTCCAGCATCGTTTTCATTCGCTGATTAAAAATGGTCGTAGAATAGATAACTCCTGTTGAGCAAAAAATAAAAATAAAGTACAAAAACCACTAAAATATCCAAAATACAAACCAGCTTGATCCATTTCCTTCCATAAATTATCAAAAATCTTGCCCCTCTCCTCTGGGAGTCGTTCGATTAACTCCTCACCTAAGGCTTGCAAAAGCACCAAAATGTCCTTCTCTTTTAAGCATCCTATGAAGCAATGAATTGCTTAGTTATCGGGACATCAGTTTGCAACTTACCGATCGGACAGAGTTCGTAGAGAGACAAGAGTTTGTCGGCTGTCCACAAATCAACGTGGCTGTATGACGCCAGTTGCATCTGCGCACGGTGAACGCATTCCTGGAATTGTTCAATAAACTGATCTTGGGAGGCGGGCAAATGTCTGCAAAAAATACAGAAGGAGTGACGTGTAACTCAAGTGTGAGTGTGTGTACTGTTCTATTGAGCGGGATTTCTTCTTCGGATCACTGGGTTGAAGGTCTTGCGTGGAAGAAATCAATGATCTGTGAAACACAAAAAGAGAAATAGAAATCATGACAGTTATAATATATGTTAATTTTACACCGCTTATGAGCAGAGCGTGAGCATACACGAAGAGTATGAATACACTTTTACTTCTTTTCTTTTTTCAATCTTGCCTAGTAGACTAGTACTTCAAGTTTACTAGTTTAGTAGTAACGATATCATTACAATCATAATGATAAAATCATAAATCATTAAAAAAAAGCATTATAATTATTTTCAACATTTGGATGAATTGTTAGACAACCTATCAACCACTGCCATATCCCTTCTTGCTTGAACTGGTTTTATTACACAGCTTCGGTCAAATTTATGTATTAAAACAGTCAAAATAAGATCATCACGTTCATGTTGAGAGCGATAATATAAGATCTCATCGGGCATTTTATGCGGTCACCTCGATGGAATGAAGATACTGCTGGCTTTGGGAATTCGCATGTAACTTTTCTGTGCAGAACAAATTGGCATTGGATTTCTTAGTTGAACTTTTGAGGAGAAATGGCGACATCTCGATCGCACTGCCAAAGCAGGACGAAAAACCCGCAACATTACTTCGCTCCAATCGACACCGGAGCCGACCTTGACATCGCACGCCTCAAATAATCATAACGCCCTCTTTCGCGCGCTAATACCAAAGATACTCTATTCCCTGATGGAGTATCTTTGCTAATACAGTCGCAAATACCACGGGACGGGAGATTCAGAAATGTTGAACTTTGAATGGAATTGTCTCTTTCTTCTGAAGCAAATGTGGTAATAGTGGACAGAATAGCGCTACGTGCAGCGTGCTAGTGCTAGGAATACTAAAGGAACAAACATTCGATTGACTTGAATTCCTGCTGCGGCTGGAGCCTCAGACGAAGCATATACAATGACCAGTGAGTGCATTTCTAAATTTCTAGGCATTGTACGGTGCCTCTCTCAATCAACCTGCCTCGATGCTACATCCAGGGCTTTATTGAGCAACCTCAGTGTTATAGAGATCGTTGTGGTGTCTAGCGGGCACAAGTACAACTATAGGACCTATCTAGCCATTATCACCTCAAGTCGCCTAAGCCTGGTGTAAATTATTAAAATTTATGCCACAATTACTCAGTATAATGTATGCCATATACTTATATATAGCTCGCCTATCACAATGAATACCATTCACCGGCGATGGGCGATACGCCAGATGTAAGGGCTGCTCTGTTGCAGGACAATGACACCAAACAATAACTACATGTACGCTCAATCATGTCAACCGTTTGAGTGACATGTCAAGCAGGTGTCCTTGACTGGGAGAGGGGGGCTGCTTGAGCTCTCGATTTGTCCTGAAGTTTCTTGACACGGAAGAAAATGATTGCGAGGTCATTGAAACTGAAAGGGATATAGAGACCAACTCATGCACCTTTTTTTTTGAGTAGAATTATCGGTAATCATTAGCCACAATTATTTATTTTGATTGTGTACACGGTGTTGTTGTTGTTGTTGTTGTTTTTTTTTTTTTTTTTGTTTTTTTTTTTTTTGTGGGGGGGGGGGTTTCTTCTCCTTCTTTTCTGCCATACAATTATTCAAATTTGGTGTGAGACATAAGCCTATCGCATATATACTGAGTGGGCCAAAAGTAATCTATCTACTCCCTATGTTAATAACAAAAGTAAAAAAATATCTATAATGGATCAATTATTTCAAAAATAACTACCTTTTATGCAAAGAAATCAAATAAAAAGTGAATTTTGAATGAGAAAGGAACATTTAAATGCGAGTGGATTAAGGAATGTCATCTCTTGTATGGCGCTTCAATGCAAACCCTCTGCTTTGTTTTGATTTTAGGAGATGAACATTAGTGCTACTGTCACAACAATAGCACTCTCAAACAAAGCAATAGAACGAAAGCGTTGCTTTATTAAGAGATCGATGAAGCTTTTATCCATGGTCCAGGGCCCTGTTTGCCGCCAAAAGTGGAAATATCGCGAAATGTAGGGTGCACTCTATTAATATTGAGATAAATCGGCCTAAATGTTGATGAAATTGGAATAGAAATGATAGGAAGACTAACCATACCAAGTATTAATTTCTCTTATCCTTGTGTGATTATTTCACTGCGATCTGTTTGTAACACTTTCTCAGAAATGCGTAGCCTCATTGGAAAGAATTGAAATCTTCTTTAACATGGAGTAGATAGACTACCTTTGGCCCACTCTGTATGTATTGGCCCACAGAAGTTATTCAGAACTAACTTTATTTAATATAATTATGTCAGCAAAAATAGGCCTTACAGGCTGGCGACCTCGATCTGCAATGGGATAAAATGATGATGCCTATTGGTGTTGTTAGTTTTTAGCCCAGCGGATGGGAAGGGGGCATCTTATGGAAGGAGGGAAAGTAGGTTAAGTCACGTATGAGCAAAGTGAAGTAGATTTTATATGTGGCAAGTCCCTCTGACTCCATATCACTTTCCCTGGTTATTGGACCTATAAAACCAATACAAACTCAACTCCCCGGGGAACGTACAAGCGAGCGCAGCCTCGAAGGCTCAGCCTGCTTAATCGAGCACAAATTATACCCATAACTATTTAATCAGGTACCACTTTTCGACACCCTGCAGTGTCACTGTGCCATGCAGTAGAGAGCATAAGAGTTTTCAGGCCGCAAAATTTGAACCCGGTAAGTTGCCCCACCGGGAACCGAACCCTCCCGACCTCCACCACCTTTCCAATATGAGGTAAATGCACGGTGGGAATGATTTCGGTTTCGATCGATCGACTCGATAAGAACCGAAATCAATCTTATTCGCTCGGTGACATAGGCCTAGATATTATGAGAAGAAAGTCCCAATATATCGACTGATTGTGCATATAAACTATAAATGTATGTATTTTTAATGGGTGGCTGCTTCCTGGTTATGTACTTCTGGGATAGTGTCATCAAGTAAACTTTGGCATGAAAGATAAGGTCAGAAATGAATGTCCCCGATTTCCAAATATCCGAAAGAGGAAAACTCACAATCACTTGATAATACCTAGACACAATCGCGTGCGGATACCCAATCAAGTCACCTAATTGCTGGAGTACTGATGGAGTACCCTTCAAGGCGAGGGGTGCGCCTGATAAGGCTCAAGATCTCTTCATATAATCGCATTTCCACTCTGAACGGCGCGGCTGAGGGACGCTGGGAAAATGGAGTTTTCTTGGATTCTGTTTTTATGCCTGAGCGGACTGGCGTTCTCCGACGACCGGTTTCTGCTGCAGACGAATACGTAAGTCGAATTTGACTTCGTCTGCTTCTTGAGGATTTTATTTATTAATTGATTTATGTTTTATTTACGTTTCACAAAACATTTCGTGCGCAATGCACAATACACTGACTTGTATTTCGACTTTATGTAATTATTTTACATGTAAACTAAAAATTGATAATGAAACGATTGTTTTATGTAGCATATGATAATGAAGCCTATCTGAATTTGAACTGAATAGAGTGTTACTTTATATAATTGCCATTTTTATACACGTATATAAAAAGAGGATTGAAAAAGAATTTAAAATAAAATAGTAATAAAATAAAACATTTACATCCCCACAAAGATTATTTACTTGCAAGAGTTCTTCTAAAACTGCGACCCCAGAAAATATCAAGCAAGATTCTGACCTCACTCGGGAAATTATGGGGAAAACTTCAATAAACTCTTTAATAATCAGGATTTTTGTTTGAATTTTTCACTTCATATTGTTACATGGTTTACTTGTATTTCCAGATGTACCGAACATTTTTAGCTTTCAGGAGTAAAAATAAATAGTCCGCCTAACAGTAATTGCGGTCCTTATATATAATATTTATTATATATATAATAATATATATATATATATTATATATATTCATCTCATTATGCATTTACATGTCCATACATCATGTACATGTAATTGTAATGAAATGTATTTGTATATTTTCTTTTGTCGGATGTACTCCTATAAACTTAGAATTTATATTCTGGTTTCTTGTTCCGTGTAGGCTTCCGAGTGACAACCGGTTCATTCCAGCCGTCGGGAACGGTCACGTGGCCACGCAGGTGTACGAAGACACCATCTTCATCAACAACGTTTACAATGGATTCGGCAACGACAGCCACCGTGCTCGCATCCCATCGCCCGTCGCTGTGAAACCGCAGCCCCCAGGGGACAACCTAGAAGAGACATACACTCTCGATATGTTCAGAGGTAAAACCTAATTTACAGTACATTAAAATATAAAATAATAGTTGCTACAGAGCGTTGAGGGCATTTTTCTGGATTGAAATATGTGCAATTGGTGTGCACTTCAAATTGAGAATAATACTGCACGATTTCATGATTATCATCTAGAATTTCAATAACCTGATAATTAATAATTCCACTTCCCCATTTTTGTACCTGTACTGCGGTGATAGAGCACGTTGATAATTCAAATGTTTTTACTTGTTTTTGATATTTGAGTTGACTCATGGATCGAATGAAGTGCGCACTTTCGAGTGGAGTTTCCTGTCCCATACTACTCATAGCAGTTTCTTCTTGATATGCACTCTTTGCACCTTTTTGTCAATCTTAACAATTCTCACCTGCATGCAGCCTTCATCACAGAGTAGATGGCCTTCATGGTGCCCATGGTGATAGCTATGTAAATGTACAATTATAATTATATACAATGTGGGTGAATGCTCTATACCATGGATCATTATATAATTTATATTGTACAGAATTAAAACAACCAATAACAGATATCGATGTTTATCAGAGAAAGGACAGAACGTTCTGAGGTGTCCACGTCACTTTGATGTATTGCTTTGACATCTCAAAAGCATTGATTTTATGTTGGATTTTCTTCGAGATGTCCCACTTAGCTTCATGTGGATGTTGGGACGCTCTCGATATGACAATACTTCGAAGTGACCTTTAATTTGCACAGGGTCTTTCGTGGCACATTTTGACACGGATGCCGTCACCGTCGAACAAGAGATATTCTCACCCAGGTCACGACCTCATTTGCTGGTTAACCAAATCACAGCAACAAGAAAAAACGACAATGACACGTTCCATGAGATTGCCTTGGAAACCAACTGGGGACCTGACAGTCCCGATGTCGACTTGACTTCCGAGGAAGGCGAAGAATTCACGTAAGAGATGGTTGGGACCATAGATATCACAGAACATAATAGAAATCGAGTTTAGCATGTCAGTTGTCTATCTGTCTATAAATATTATAGTGAATGCTGTAGGTCTAACGTACGTACGACGTAAAGAAACGGAATTGCTTTTGAGGAGATATTTTCCAGATATGGCAATAACCAAATTAAATAATAAACTAAATACTTAATTTACTTTTACATTTAATAACTGTTCCTACATAAAGGTACGCTCACGGAAGTACAAAAGAGGCAGAGTACAACATATCAGCTACAATTGAAGTACACATGTTCTGGACCAACATCCCAGACCTAGTGAAACTACGTCCTGGGGAGTTTAGCATGACCTGGAGATTCATCACAGCGCTTGGTATTGAAGAGAACGAGGCCAGAGCGGCATACGAAGAAGCAGTGGAACACCAGGAGGACCTACTGGAAGAGAACGCCCAAGTAAGTTACACTATCTGAATTTCTTGTTCTGAATCGAAAGGTCCTTCATGAATTGCACGCTTGCTCTTCAGAGCTGGAAGTCGTTATGGGAAAGTGGCCAGGTCGTTGTTGAGGACAACGTGACTTTGGCGCAGACGATCAACGCTTGCTTCTTCCACATCATGATCTCAACTCCAGATACAATTTACGTCAACAATCCCTTCGCTGGTTTGAGTCCTGGTAAGTTTCTTGTACTCAGTTATACAGATATATACTGGTGTATACATACACGTATATTTTGCTGAGCATGCAGCTGAGTTATGCATGTACATACCGATATATATAGGGATCCTACATTCCTACTTGAATAATCAGAAACGCGCAATTGGCGTTTCGGAAGTGCGTTGCTTAAGCGACTGCAGGCGCCATCTCGATTATTTGACCCCATGTCTAGCGATATGCTAGCATTGAAATCCCTACGCTATTCGTACTTTGATAGTTCATATCTCTCGTTGACGCAGGTGGTTTGGCCCGAGGAGCAAAGATAGCAGGTCAGAATGTCAGTGGAGCATACAACGATTATGCTGGCCACGTATTCTGGGACATGGACACGTGGATTATGCCACCAATAATGCAATTGTACCCTGACAAAGCTCCCATCATGATAAGCGCCCGCACACGGGTCTTGGATGTCGCTCAACAATACGCTGTGGAAACGGGTTACGAAGGGGCCAGGTATCCATGGGAACAAGCCTACACCGGCTGGGAAACTTGCCCGTGGGATTTGGCTGCCATGTACCAGCTGCACGTAAACGGAGATATATCCTACTCCGTCAGACAGTACTTGTACGCCACGCATGATATGGACTTTGCAAGGAGTGATCTGATCAAGGAGCTCGTCATGGATATTGCACGCTTCTGGAAGAGTAGGGTAGACTGTTCTGACGAGGACAAGGGCTGTGAAATTCATGGTCAGAAGAAGCGTGGTTTTATGGATATAACCATGGTTATATTTTAGGTGTGATGGGTCCTGATGAGAACCACTACAACGTGGATAATTCTGTGTTTACGAATTATAATACGAAGTTGGCATTGACTACACCTCAGTACATGATGGATATCGGAGTGTAAGTTACCTTTAATTGATTAACCAATTAGTCATGCATTTCTTGATTTCTGTTCATAGTGAGTTTGATAGCGAGGAAGAGGATGAGATCGCCGAATTCAACGATATTGCTGATCAACTGTATATTCTGTTTGACGAAGAGAACAAATTTCATCCACAGTTTGAAGGATTCGACCATATTAGTGAGATCTGCATTTATGAAAATCGACTAAATGTATTTGTGGCTGTGACCTGCCTCATATAATTATACAGCATAAAATCTGTGTTCATACATGAACTTATATCAATCTACACTGTCTCAGGGAGAAAAAAATATATATACATTAATCAAGGAGAAGACATTGATGGCTTAATACATCAAGGCTCTTAGAGATACCTTAATACAATAATATCTTAATTTCAAGGAGTCATTTGCTGATAAATATTGATAATATCAATTAAGCACCCATCATGTGAAGCCATCTTTTTGGTGCTGGGTTATCTCACTTCTAAGAGTATTGCTAATAACATTTTATCGACGTATCTGAAGCTTGATGGTTACTTTAGTTAAATATATAAGCCTCATCACAGACCTAGAATAACACATGCTATTGTAAAAGGCTGATAATACTTGCGATATACATAGAGGAAAAATGCCGAGAGAGGACAACTGGAAAATAATTAATTTAATGTCGGTCTCACGCCTTTCATGAACTGTTCTTGGAAATCGCTGTTTATACTTGACCGCATCTTTTTTCCCTAAAGATAGCTTAGGCATTTCAATGAGATAGAACCACTATACCAACACATTGAGAAAATCTCAAATTAACAGCCAACTAATACAATGTAATTACAGAGCATGCGCACTTTTTTTCAGACAGTATTAAAATTTGTGTCCATTCTATAGGTATTATTTCTCTGTTTGATGTTCTATGCATTGCATGTACTAGAAGTAGGCCCTCCCTATATTGCACTTAGTGGAATCGCACACGCGTAAACGCATATAATCCACGCACTACCTTTCTTGCAGACTCCACCATCAAACAGTCTGATGTCGTTCTCCTGGGCTACCCACTCATGATGAACATGAGCCAGGAAGTCAGGCAGAATGACCTTGTGATCTACGAAGAGGTGTGAACCAAATTTGACACCTTTAAAAGTTCTTCTGAAGCATTCTTCTAATCATTTGTTTGTCCTACTGTAGTTGACAGACAAATACGGACCTGACACTGGAACGTGGAGCATGCACACCGTTGGTTGGCTTGAACTGGGAAATCAGGAGAAAGCCAACGAAATGTTCAGTACAATGTTCAGGAACGTCAACGGCCCTTTCAAGGTTGGTCTCCAACTAGTATAGCGTCCACTGATGACGTTTACTCTGCGCAGATCTTCAGCGAGAAGCCTCCGGGATCTCCAGATGGCCAGCGGGCTGTGAATTTCATCACCGGGATGGGGGGGATGCTGCAAGCCGTGTTCTTCGGCTACGGTGGCATCAGACAGATGGAAAAGACC
>KB295623.1:410573-475526 GCA_000328365.1 Capitella teleta | reverse complement strand
TATCAGCTGGAGACACACATGTCTAACGACGAGCTATACGGAGAGCTTCCCAGAGCGAGCAACAAAATAGCAGCCAGAAGGATGGAACTCGCTGGGCACTGCTATCGCCATCCAGAATTAGCCACAAGCAGGCTAATACTCTGGGAGGCAGGACACGGGCACCGGCAGCGTGGGAGGTAGAGGATGACCTACGTCGATGTCATGAGACGAGATGCCAACGCAGAAACATCTAGCGAGCTGGCTTCATGCATGAAAAACCGGGAAGACTGGAAGATCCGTGCTAGGGCCCGGCTGAGGCCGCCCTAGTAGTAGTAGTAGACAGTCAGCATTGCATACCAAATAACGGAGCTTGACTATTCATTATTCAGTAAATTAAAAGAAGATTAATAAAATATAAAATGTTTTAATCACACTAAATCAATCACACAAAAGAGAACACAATGAATCAGTTTGTGGTTAAGATGAGATTACTTCTTCACTCCTTGAATTTCCATTCCTGACGACACATTGGACACAGTTGATGAACTTGTTGTGAATTGAGCCATTTTACAATGCAGTGAATGTGGAAACAGTGAGAACAGCGACCCCACACTGAAAATACAAAGTATGAAGCAAGAGTCATATGTCAATGATAATGATAATGATACCTACCTAGAGGACAGTCGTCGCCTGGAACCTTGCAATCAGGACAACAGCCATCAAAGGGCATACGACAAATTCCACAATTGTCGTCATTCGCGACCCAGCGCCATGTCGCGACAGCAGTGTACCTGCAATTGCTCATTAAAATGAGAGGAATCACATAAGGGGACTAGAAAGAAGAAATGTCTTCAAACAAAGTCTAATAAAAGGGGTTTTAGAGTAAGTTACTTTTTTCTGGCGAGAATTCCGAATGAACTGGCACTGTGCGACACTTGAGTTTTATAGTCTTTACTTATCTCTCATGGAATGGAAGCAGTACTTAAAGTCCATGGTGCAATATAGGTTGAATGTCCTCAAAATCAGATCACGACTCATGAGGGCTGAAAAGCACCCCAGACATGCATGCACTGCATCATTTACTAAACATGAAAAAAAAATAAAAATCTGTAACCTGAATAATTAATTTTTTAATTTCACTCCGGTAGTTCATGAATGAAGCAGAATTTAAACACTTAACAAAGAAAAGTGAAACTGCGACAGCAAGTTTGAGAAACTTACCCTGATTAAGCAGACGGCAATCATCAGATGCAAAGAGAAGAGACACGTTTTAATACATAAAATCAGATAAGGAGGCATTGGCACTTATTCTCATCCAATAAGTCTGACTTTGCAGGACGTTTTTTCTTTGCAAATTGTGAGTATATATAATGAAGGAGCACTTGTCAAATCAACCCAGACCCCAAATTCCGCAAATTAAAAAGGGCGCTATGATTTTTGGGGGTATAGAGACAAAATTGGGATATGTTTTTTGGGTAGAAAGTTAGCGATTTGTGTATGCCGCCACCTCTCCTCTACTATTCTCCCGCATCTCTCTCCTGGTATGTTTCGTGTGAGAAGAAAGGAAACATGCAATTATTAGTGAAGATTAACTTTACCTGGTATGAGACATGATTCGATCTCAAACCACACACCTCGCAAGCACCAACAGTCTATCTGATTGCAATGAAGGTGTTGCTTGTGGATTATAACCATGTTCAAGCATAGCTCATTATAATATTCAAATGTGCCCTCTTGACCTCATGAATATATGAATTCCTGAAACACGTAGCTTTGGTGTGTCACGTGAAAACCGTTTTACTTTATTTCGCTTCATCATTGTATCCTTACACGTTGTCAATCATGTTTTTGCGCCAATGGTTATTGCGGTTATTACACAAATGATTATTTAAGTTACTATTGGAATTGTTGATTTCATTCATGCTGTTGACCAGCATGGGAATAGTGATAGCCGATCACCATTTCCAAAGACACCTCGCCGCTACACGGCTCAATCCCTAACCCTGGATCATCGATATGCAGACCTTGAAATCTGAGGCGAGCGATCGTTCGTGCTCGCCTTCGCTTGCCTGAAATCATTTTGAGGCAAGCTGTCGATCGCTCTCCTCGGCCCTAACATATCGCTCGCGTGACGAGCGCCTGGAAACCGCGCGCTTTCAACTTCGCGCGCTTAAAGGGATGGGGAACTAAATTTTAAGTGATGTTCTATTGACTCATAGCACCAATTGATAGCATTCCGTGCCAAAAACACCATGCCTGGATGCAAGCGTAAGGAAATAATGCATTCCGAATATCGGGGTTAGCATTGCGCCTATGGGAGAATGGCTTCCATTGCGAAGTATAGGAGGCAAACGTCAGCTGATGGCTTGGTTTGGCTGATGGCTGATTGGTCCTGTTCCCCTCGTGAATCTATCGATTTCAGCCAATCAGAGCAGATCATCTTCGCCATAAAAGGACATCTCTGTTGTTTACGAAACGAAAGCGCATGCGTGGTGCACTCTGGCTGACCTTTTTACTGTTTCAGGAAGAGAAACATGGTAGGTGTCCTAGAAAATCGCTTGTTAAAATTAGGGCTGGGCGGATATTGCTTTAACACGGATACTCGGATAACGGATATCCGTGTTACTAATATCCGACGGATACGGATATTTATGCCCAAACACGGGAGCATGCACTTGCAGCGTAATGGCCCAGCGCCTGGCACACGCTGTGAGCGCAAAAGCCACGGTCTACCTGCTGCAGCAGTTAAAGACAAGTGACCTTGACCTACTGCTGTCATCCTTCTTGCTGCTTGTACATTTCTTTTATCAAAACGTTCAGAATGAGTTTCAAGAGGCATCGCACATGCAGACAGCTCGCTTGCCTGTCGATTTCACAGAGGCGGATTCCTTATCAGCGCAGGCTATTATTTTCCCCAACTTCACAGTCGCAGATTATAAGCCCAAGACGGAACGACAGTAACGTGCACTTTGTGTTACAGTGTGCACTTTCAATAAACATGATTTGGAAATGTACAAACTTAGTAACTTCGTGAGGCGCAAGTCAGTTCATAACTTCATGGCAATTATTGTTCTATAGAAAGTTTGAAATAATTCAAGTCGCAAGATCGCCAAGTAGCGGGCTAAGGCATACGTACTAGTCTGTATTAACTGTTCAATTTCAAACATGGTCGAGAAATTGATGAAATTCAGTGCTGTTTGTGGTTCACACGAAAACTGCAATTGACAAAGCTGTCACGTGTAACGGTGTTGAAAAATAGGCACTAAAGGAGATAGCCAACAACGCGTGTTACATCACTTTTGCTTGATGACTGAAGAGATTCAAGGGCATAGAATTGTGTTTATTTAAAACAAATCAGAATTAGCGCATTGTTGACATCGTGTTATCTTGTAATTGACATCGCTCAGCTTCAGTGAGCAGCGCTTGTGCGCGGAATGGCTGTGCGCTACGCTCACTGTGCGCTCGAAACAAACACTTAAAATTTACACTATTCGTGTTTAACTATCCGTGTTGAAACACGGATCACGGATAGTACTGAAAACCCCCAATATCCGTGCTGTCACGGATATCGGATACGGATATCCGCCCAGCCCTAGTTAAAATAAGAAAAATAGCGAAAAATATTTTTTTTTCGCGCCTGACTGGTGGCAAAATGATTATTCTATCTATTTCCGGGAAGAAAATAAAAAAATATCCAGGGGTTTAGTCGCAGGACACGCTGATATGACGAGGCCCATTGTAAAAGATGGGGAACTCGGTGTTTCATCACAGCTCATGACGTCACGCCTAATTAGCAATATATCTCCCGCGAAATCGTTAGCGATGATATTTCTTGTGTGGGCCAGGCATAGGAATTATTTTTGGTGCATCAAATAACGACTCAAAGTCCATTTTTAACCAGTTCTCCCTCCCTTTAAGTCTGGTGCATTATGTGCCATGTGAGACCAAAGCGATGTTTGGAGTGCAATAGGGCGTTGTGAATTCCTTGCTGCTCATCATGAGGTATTGGGGAGTGCTTGAGATACGAGCTGATGTGCGCTCTATATTAGTTTCGCTTCTCACTAATCACAGTGAACTGAACTCACTGCCGCGAAAGACGCCCAGTTTCTCGACTTAGAAATAACACCTAAACAATGCCAAATTCCGTGCAACTATCGACATTTGAGGGTTGGGATTTCCCTTGTTTTGGGACAAATATCACTCAGGAAGAATAGCAAGGGGCAAAATATAGTATATGAAGTCAATGCATTAAAATGCTGATTGATGTGTCCTTGTTTTTATCTTAATTAGGAATGGCCTCCTTGCTCTCTTTACACTCCTCAAGCACTCCCCTGATTCCTATTGTATGTATTGTGCATACTATTCAATATAGTGGGGTATTTAGCCTCTTAAAAAAAAAACAGCTCGCCTTGGCAAATTTAGGTGAGCTATAAACAGCTCGCCCGGGATTTCTAGATTTCAAGGTCTGGATATGTGTATTTGGTAAGAATAATATGTGATTTGTTTGTATATGTTGAGGAACTATTTTGTGTGTGCGTAGTATGTATTGTAAGGTTTGTTTCTGCATAGTAATACAACAATGGTGGATTATCATTAATTTAATGTTAGTTCAACGTGAAACTATTAATTTAGTTGGATAAGGACTTTCCCTTGGATATCCAAGTGCAAAGTGCATATATAGTTATGAGGTACTTCTGTTGTCTTTCATTCTTACATTAGTTCGCTAATATGAGATTTGGGGGTCCGGGTTAATTGAATAATTCGGCAAGTGAACCTTACCTGTAGGCTGTAACCTTATAATTAATAAGTTATATGAATTATTATGATATGCATGATATATGATTGGAGCTCAAAATAACCACAGTAATGTCACCCGTGCAAAGAAGCTGAAGATCTGGTCATAGAGGTCTTTAACCTGCGACCAGTATCACCTAAGGTAACCTACGGTACGTTTAGGTGAAATCGTGAAATGCATTACGATGTTGACAATTACTCTGTGGGCGATATTACAAGTATAAACGATTATATGGTCAAAGTCGTCCTTAAAATTACATATTTTGTGGTAATGATCAAAGAACATATTTAATCTTTCGATCAGAGACTGAAAAGATACAATTTCCTGTCCAATTATTAGGAAAAATTTAGTAAATCACCTTTTATTTTTACTTTCATATTGAGGAAACATCGAAACGATAACAAACCCCGACGTTTTTGTGCAATATAGAGCTACACACCATTTTCAGGGTGTAGCTTTCAAATATATAACCGTAAATCCGATAAAATCAATTTAGACTCAGTTTGTTGGTGCAAAATTTATAACTTTAACCATTTTATGAACAAATCTCCCTTTTAATTCTGCTCGATTTAGAAATAAACTAGACTATTCAGATATATTTCACAGAGTAAAGTTTTTGTGATGTCGAGGTGCCTCTACTTAGAAAGCATCATAGAAACGAAAAGCTGTGCAAAATATTAAAAATGGCTTTGATTCGGCATCAAGGGAAACCATCAGTGAATAAAGTGACAACCAATGATGACAATTTTGAGGACATTACAGAAAATTTAGCCACTTTGCAATTTGAGAGTGCGTTGACTGCTGAAGAGAAGGAATTACTAAACCTAAGACCTCGATCTCACGCCCTCACTGCTTTTGCATGCGCTCAAGCCACTTATTTTGTAGCAGTACTCAGCGAAGCTAGGTAATAATTATTAAAAAGAATGCTGAATTTCTTAGTGATCGGGTGATGATTTGAAGCTATTCATGTGTAATTCATGAACATATATAATCAATTTATAAAATGTTATTGCAAATAACTATAATTGAGTTAACTTAATACTTAAAGTTAACTTATTACTTATAATTAAATAAATAACAAATGGTTATTGCTGGTGCATCTTGGTTACTCATGTTCTAGGTTGATCAAATCGCAGCTTGAGAAGCCAAAGATCACACGAACGAACGAGCTCCTCCAAGAATCTGACACGGCCAACACCCTTGTTGCTGGAATCATCGGCTGTGGACGTCTAGGAAGTCACCTCGCTCACTGCATACTTTCAGTGGGAGAAGTGAGTCCAGAAAACATACGAATCTCCACACGCAGGCCAGAGACACTAAGTGAGACACAGGTAATACGACAGTAAAAATAATAATTATTATTATAATCATTTCAGCTGAGTTACAAGAGAAAGGAGTCATTTGCACAGATAAAAACAGTGTAGTAGCAAAGTCATGTGACATCCTGTTTCTGTGTATTCTTCCATCCCAATTACCGGTTCTGCTATTGGACATCAAAGGAGTTATTCGAAGAGAAACCTTAGTGTACAGTTTCATCCCAACATACCCGCTGGCCAAATTGAGTTCATTGCTGGGCGTTCTGAATGTTGTGCATCCGAAATATCACTGGACCGACGATAAATATTGGGACAACTCCATTGATATCACTGCGACATTTAAAGACAATGTTTTACTCGAGCAGATGTGTCCGCTGTCGTTCAACTCCAAAGGTAGAGACACTTCTCTTCGATCTTTCTCATGATTCTCTCCACAGATTGTCTTATTTACACCAATGAAACATTTGCTGAGCAACTGATCTACGCCTTTGTGAACATGTGCTCTTTGATGGGCGTCAAATGTCAAGATGCAATCGATATCGTCAACGCAATTATTTTAGATCACTCGGCTAAATCACCACTCACTACGAAGCTGGAGTTATTGGATTTCACAAATCAGTTCAGTGACAAAGAAAGGTGAATTGAATCTTTACAGAGCTGTATACTTTACTAATCTTACTTGCAGTGTTTTGCCGTTGTTTAATTTAAGCTCCTTGGAAGACCGGGAAACTCCTCTGACTGCCAAGTTGAGAAACAACAAATATATCCGCTCCAGATTTGTGAACAAGTTCTGCAAAGTTTTCCAGAACTATTTCGAGTGGAAAAAAATATCTCAATTTGGTGGAAAGATTTTGAGCCATCATTGAAAGCCAGCATGAATAAATTGAAATCTTTGAAAATTAATCTTTGACTTTCAATGCAAACCAGCTTGGTTTTTAACAGTATGAAAAATAAATAAATGACAAAGAGTATTGTGTGATTTTGTGTGATTTGTGTATTTGATTTACACAAAAACCATCCAAATTGTACAACTAACATCACAAGTACAATGCGAGAGACATTCATCGGACAACTCATCCATCTACACAAGAAACGAAATGTAACAACAGCCATGATAATTATACCCCAGCAAAGAGGCAGCAACATACATCATGACAAATGTTACAACGTTAAAATGCACATAAGACTAGAGAGAATATTTATTTGTGAGCATTACAATCAATGCATGTTCAATTCTTACGACGTTTTTCCTCAAAATAATTCTGCACGACATGTAACAGCCATTGAACATAATGCTAAGACCGCCAATGATACAGAATCACAAAAAAAATAAAATATATACTCATGAAAAACAGAAGGGAAAGAAGAAGAAAAAAAAAAGCACCAAGATTATGCGAGTTGGTGGGAGGAAAGAGAAAAAAAAAAGGAAAATTATTTGAACGGATTTAATGTAGGTTGGGTGACTAGTCAGAAGGGGTACGAACACTGTGGAATGTAATAAAGGTCATTGATGGCGTCACTCAGCCCTACGAGGGTTCACACAAGTCTTGAAGGCTATAAAAGTTTAAATAATGGCATGGGAGAATTGTTGAACAGATTTCCTTTTTTCTTGCAATCCTGTGCGGTGATTTTGAACAGTGGAATTGGACTAGCTAACAGAAATTTTCTTCAAGAGAGGGAGGGTTTTTATCAAAGATGCACAACTTTTGTTAGACGTAAAAAAAAAAAATTGACAAGGAAACAAATTATACCACGATCACAGAAAATAATTAAAATACACAGGGGGTTAACAAAAATAATTATCAATAAAAATGTTTTTTTTCTGTTCACCCTGTGGATTTTATATTTTCTCTGACAAATCATTGTAAAGTTAAAGACTTGACACATGCTATGGAAGCGTTTAAGACAGTGATATCGCAAATATGACATGAATAATTATTTCAACAATGAACCTGCTTAACAGTGATGAATAACAGAAAACAGAAAAAAAGGAATTTAACTTTTGTTTGGTATGAAAATACATTAGGAAAAAAAACCCCTAGAAAACACTTTGTGATTTGACTGAATGGGAAAAAAGAAAACACACAAAAATTGATTTGAACAATTTTACACACGAAAAAAATAAGAATAAAAATTGATCGCTTAGATTGAACAGTTTCATCCCAACTGTCTTTAAAAAAAGGTGAAAAATATTACTTTTTGAGAATATAAAAGGAAGAAAAGATCGCGGCTTGAACTAATACTTGAATAGATGTAAAAATAATATAGAATAATGATTAGACATAGTGTAAGTTAAGAAAAGAAAAAACATAAAAAAAAGAAAAGAGAAAAAAGAAAAAGAAAAAGAAAAAAAAAAACACAAAATAAATCAGCTATCAAAAGGACAAAAGAATCTGATTTTTAAGGCAAGAAAATAATAATAGACAAATACTGAAGGCAATTGAGTGTCCTAATTATTGTGACCTACTTATCACAACATGACACACAAATAAACAAATAAACAAGGCTGTGACCACAAGATTATGCCATAATTAAATGTCAGCAATGATTAAAAAGAATAAATGTAATAATAAATAAATTTCTGTCACACACAAAAAAAAATTATAAATAAAGAAGGGAGAAAAATACTATGCCACGATTATTCAAAGTTTTTGATTTTTTGTTTCCAAATTTTTGAACACTCAAGAGGCTGTGAGCCAGTCACAGCGATCTCCAGATCACCAAGAGCGTTGAATTCTCCTCATAAGGCTGAATCAGCCGCATCAGCTGAGAAAATCAGCAAAGGAAAGAGCTTAATGTGCGTCTGCCATTGCGGGGACAGCTGGAAAAATTTCACTCCCATCCACTCAACGCCATCAATGTTGACTGTGGAGAAATTAAACATAGCACACAGTAACATGACGCAAAGACAGCGTACCTGTTAACGGATTGGTCTGAGCCTTGGACGTGCAGATGAGTCGACTGATGCCATCAATCATTTGCGATTTAGATTCCAAATCTTTCGATTTCTTCCCAATCCTCATAACTAGAAGAGATAAAAAAACACAGAATAAAAAATGGATTTTATTTTCGTAAGTCGTGACTGACTTTTCTGTTTGCGTTCCTTTGTCACGACGGTCATTGAAAGCGTGGAAGTGGAGTCGAGCGGATGAAGAGAGGCGCACGAGAGGGCGGAGATCGACTGAGGCAGGCGCAGGACTTGCACCGAGCGAAACGTCGTCTTCAGCGAACTCTTGCTGTCCTTCTTCTGTAAGCGGTCAGTCATTCGGTCAAGCGATGGCAACTCGGCCACTTTGGACTGGACCGTCCAGTAGTCCAGTTGGAGGTCAACGTTTTCGGTTGATGGCGGAGTGGATGCGAATGATTGCATGCTGAAAAAGGGACACATGAATCGCTGTTGAATATCACGCTAATGCCGAGTACCCGGGCAAAGGTTGGTTGACGTTTGGTGAGTTCGGTGGAGTGTTGCTTTCACGCGACACCTTCTCCAGCTGACTCGGTTGTGGAGGTGAACTGGAGAGGGTCACGGTCGTTATTGGCTCCTCAAGGTCAACTGAAAATGAAACGTTACACCGAAATTTCAACGCAGCCGCCAAAAGTTACCACTCGTTGATGTCGGTGTGTTCACGCTGCTTGGTGAATCGATGGGTCCAATTCGTACCTCCTGCGTTTAAAAAGAAAATAATTCAGAAATTAAAAGCCAATGCAGTGCAACTCACATTGATGTAAGGTACAAACACTTGAGACGATTCCTCATGGTTACTGAAGAAAAAGTTAAAATCAAATCTCTATAGTAATAACCCAAATAACCAACCTTTTCTCCTTGTATGTTAACATCGCTTCTGCGATGGGCAGTTGAATGCTACACGACGCCTCGGAGACGTAAGTGTTAATTCTCTCGACAATTTTCCCCGCATCTACGAAAAAAAGGAAGCTTACGTGAAAAGGGAGAAAAAAAAAGACACAAAGCCAACCTGGACGGCATGAGTTTTCAGTTTTCTCAAAGGCATCTCGCCAAATGGAGTCATTGAAGAGTGAGTTGTACGTTGAATCCACTTTGGAGAGGTATCGCCCAAGGAGATTGGACCCTGTGAGAAGAACGAAATGACACAAAGCTCACTCGATTATTGCGCAATCACCTAGTGGGATTACGAGGAACTTGACGTAATGTTGCCAGTCGGGAGATTTCGCTGAGAATTGCTCGACGTATGGACGAAGAATGCTGTTGACGAATGAATCGCACCCAGCGATGGCCATTTTGACAGCAGAGGGCGCTTGTGAATTGCTGTTGCAACTGTGAATTATACATAAAAATCCTGATAAGGCCAGAGTAGAATAGGAGGATGGAAGGGAAGGAAATTTGGATTTCAACAGCACATACAGTGCCAAACGAGACCTCCAGAACATGAAAAAATCATATAATTTTTTTATTTCATACTCATTTTAAGCAAAACATAAATATTTGCCAATAACTAAATAAAGGGTACACCAATATCCTGAGCGCAAATCAAAACCAGGTGAGGGTAGGGGACCGGAATACTCACCTCACAAGAAGTAAGTTCAAGGTCCACTAAATTGACTGTTATATAAACATCCACTATGTACACCTCCGAGTGCTTACGGTGAAGGGAGATGGGGGGGGGGGGGGCTTTGTTCATGAGGAGGATGGGGGGGAGGAAGACTACAGAAATAATTCCATGAATCCACTTTAAAGAAACCATTGATACGAATCACATCGACCAGTATGCTTTCGTTGCAAATTAAACGAGAAGCTTATCGCTTTATTGAAGAAGCCAAAACTCTCAAAATATACATGCTAAATGCAAGAGCAACCGTAGCCCTTCTCTGGTGATTCTATTGACGGTGGTGTTAAGCATGCAGGGAATTCGCTATGCAACATGCAGTGCTGACCCTTTTGTCCTGTCGCTGTACACGAAATTTCCTCCATGTCGTCTGAGGGGAGGAAAGGGGAAAAAAAGGCAAAAGGAAGGGAGAAAAAGGAAAGAGGAAGAAAATATAAATATATGGTAAAAATTTAGTTCGGTTATAGTTGGAAGAAGATTCCAACTGAAGAAAAAAAAGCAAATAAATCCGCAATCTGGTTTTTTTTTTTTTCCTCAATCTTTCAATTCTAAATTTAATTTTTCTGTTTTTTTTTTTTTTTTTTTTTTTTTTTCCAAAGATTGCAGACCTGAGTTGGAGAAGAAGAAAAAAAAAATGAAAAAAAAATAGAGGAGAAATGAAAAAAATTCATGAGTTTAGAGGGGAATAAATAAAGTTAAAAAAGTGATTTGTCGATTGAAGACCATTGTGGTACATGTTCATTGAAGCTGAGATAGAATGATTGCCGTGATTATGAGAACATCAAGCCCCCCATGCAAGATGCAATATGCATGACGTGTTCAGTGCATGAGAAATAATTCACAAATGTCTTAAGAGGAAGTAGAATTGATTCATGACAGCAGACTGCTTCTTCCGCAGTATCATCAACAGAAAGAACAGCGAGAGAAACAGATGAAGGCGCAAAAGAACAATAAATGAAGAAAAATGAGAGAAATCTTACAATTTTTGAATTTTGTTCACGACGTGAGAAATTGTGGCGCGAACGTCGACCGCTGAACTCACACAAATGACGTTTGGACACGACTCTTGAACGACCTGAGCCAACAGCTGGAGGAGGACAAAATTAGCATAATATGCAAATTAACAATCTTCAGCGTCGCATACCTGCCCATGCCATTCGTTCGTGTTGATCAGAATGAGGCTTTCAGGGAGGTTTTCCTCCGAAGAGAAAAGTGCCGTCAATTGCTCGAGGAGTATCCGTCGAGGCTGAGTTCCAGAAGAAGAATAAAAAAAAAAGCAAATAAATTAATTACAAATCAAAAAATAAAATTTTGCTCACAAAAAAAAATAATTAATATTTAAAAAAAAAAATAAAATAAAAAAAATAACATAGAAGCACGATTAAAAAGGGGTAAGGGACAAACGGTAATACATGCAAGAGAGGGGAATGAGGGTAAAAAGAAAGAGGAGACATGCCAAGCCACGATACCTCGACACCCACAACACCCTTGTCGTTCGGCACCTGATGCAGAGTATTCATGCATGCTATTTCTCTCGCCGTCGGGGGGTCCGGACAGCGGTGAGCAACGACATGCGTCTCCCAGTCGCGCTCTCGCCAGGGGGAGCCACCGGGGGTCTTTCTCGGATCCTCGCGACTCAGCTGCGAAGACAGCCTGGGAGATTTTCCGGCCATTTCTTCGTGGAAGCGAGCGCTGTTGTTGCTGTGCGCTAGTGAGTCTGTCACTGGTTCTGGGTCGGTTAGGTACTCCTGGATACGCAAACAAAAATAAAAGAAAAAACACAGGGCATTCCCTTAACAAGACAAACCAAACAAGATTTAAAATAAAGCACAAATAAATGATCTATGTCAAAAAAAAAATAAAAATGTTTTACAAAATATTTTTCCAAGTTATAAAATACAACCATGCATTTTACATTTGTTTGGAGGAGTAAGGTCAATTGGTTAAAACATTTGCAAAATGTTTGAATCTAAACGGAAATAAAAGACGATTCAACATATAACGATAAGGAAATATATCAATGGGACGCAGGCATTTATCATTGAATATATTCCCTCATATCTACATTAGACGTTAGTTAAGATGTTATACTAACCAGGTAGCTATCGGAGTCGTATCTTTTTGACCCGCTGTCATCGCTGGCCTTAGACGAATCCTGAAGTTATTTAATTATGATCACGTCCGCAGACCAATGGGTCATTTTTACCTTGGGAATATCTAAAATCTCCGTGCTTCCTTTGTTGGTGAAAAAAGGTCTGGAAGGAAAAAATATACATGTACTTTTCATCATTTTTATATATTATATATATTATATATATATATATTCATTTATCTATATCCAGAATACAATGTTTTCGTTTTTTCGACTAGAAAAAAAAAATTGCAAATTTTTGGGGAAAAAAAAGAAAGAAAAAAAGAACCTTAGTTTTGGCTTTGGGGTTGACAGCACGCTGATCGTGTCGATATCCGGGTCACTCTCACTCAGATCTTCCAGCTCATCAAAGAGTTCCTCCAACTCGTTAGCGTTGGCAACATCCCCCTCGCCCGGATCCTGATCCTGCTCAGAATCCAGAACTTCATCCGAGACTTTGAACTTCTTCAACAAAGCAATGAATTTCTGTTTGATATTTCTTTGCTGTGAAAAAAAATTATGACACATTTAAACATGCACTAAACGACCCGAATCCCTGCGACTGACCCCAGCAGAGAAAGCGGGTCGAACAGGACGCCTGAGAAGCTTGCGACCACGACGCGAGTCCTCCTCCCCCGGGATTGGCTCACTGTCGCTGAGCTCCTCATTTGAGGAGAAATACTCATGACATTCCTCCTCCTCTGAGACATCAATGTCGGGAGAACGATCTGAAAAAAAAAAAGAAATTTAAATGTCATTAAAATCAAGATAAAAGTCAAAACAGACCAGGATGAGCTCTGATCTTGCGGCGGCCATTTTCTTCGTGATCGACCGGTTGACTGCTGAGTGATGACATGGCGACTTGAGCGACGAGATTTGTCCGCTCTTTGGGGTCACTGTACAGATTCAACTCTCGGTCAACAGAACGTTGCAAGACCTGAAGATGGAAGAAGTTGTAATTAAGATTAATTAATGCATGCTTTAGTGAGGTTTTTTTTGGCTTTGGAAGGCTCGTATAAAGACCATTTAAAAAATTATCTCAAGACATCGATGACAATATCAATTGGAGAGGAAAATCCTTTGTTTTTGGATGGTTCAAAAAAAAAGACTCTTCTCAGAACACAGGTAAAACCACTCTCAATAAGCTCTCAATTAGAACTGCATTCTCTAAGAACCCTGGAGGATTGATTACTCAGCAGACAGAAGCTAGAATAACATAGCACTTGATGGCACCCTCAGCATAATCAACGCTCGGTGGTAATTACACAAACGACACAGCAACTCATTATGAAGAAGAATTATTCATGAAACCCACGAGGATCGTAGCATGACATAATGTGTGCAGTGTTCATGTAATATACACAACGGTCTGTCACACAATGTACAAACAGAAGACGCAAGGTAAGAACCGATGTCAGATAAAGCCGATTCTCCAGCATATCAGTCAAGTTGAGTCCATTCTTATCATAAATTCCACGTACAACAGCATAGACAGCTGCACACAGAACACGGCCTTGTTACGCATTAGAACAGAATTACTGTTCAACACCAGAGAGTGGCATATTACAGACAACAGCCCTTGCTACCTCTCACAGCCCACCTGATAGCCAAGCTCTCAGCTCACCAAATAGCCAATGACGGTTGCCGTCAGCTGTCGTGAGGTTTGGTCAACATTTCCAGGGAGCCAATAATTAGTTCCATACAGACATGTTCTCGTGTGAACGACCCGAATTGACAGGTCATAACAGATGAGTATGATAACTGACTGCTCACTCTCTCCACGAGGAACAAGGCAATTTGCTCAAAACAAAGGCAATGTGTTAACAAAGAACGGATGCCTTTAATTTATACCGTAAACACCTGTCACTGAGGCGTTATCAGTTGTCATCCAATTACTTTTCACACCTGCTGAATAGGTTAATACTTAAAGAGGACCTCTGTTCATTTTGGAACCTTTTTAGATCGGTTCTGTGGGCTTTATTGAGTGACGAGAAACCATTTTCGATAAATTTGGCCAATCGTGAATGATATTTAAGACAGATTAAAATACGAATTTCCTGCTCAAGCAGAATAACTTGAAACGAGATGAGTGCGAGATTTCTTTTATGAAAAATGCTGCAAGATCTGCTCACTCGACGGCTCCCATTGTTAACAATAGGAGAAATACTTTTATGCCGTCACAACGATATGAAATCAAACGCAAGAAGAAAGCGAGATTTTAAACCCTTCAAATTAGATGTGTCTTGGAAATAGCCCACAGCAAGCGTAATGTCTAAAAATAGGTCAGTCAAAAGGCGTACTTTGTCTTTTGGGGTGAATCCTCTATCATCCGTTACTAGTTCAAAACAACCAGAGGTCGGTCCTCTTTAATACTCACAACAGCCACATGATTTTGAATTATTTATTTTCCGGTTGCTTTCATGACGAGAGTGCACTCCTTATATCGGTGCAGCTTCACATATTATTATTATATGGCGCTGATCACCGACTCAATAACAAATTATTGGTTAATCATCAATTCATCATAAGTTTTGATAACGAATTATATTTAATACCATTAACAGGAATTTTATATTAAATTCATGCCGATATTTGATGTGGGTATTGAAAAATCAGGAATGTTACACTTATACAGGTAGGTTGTGAAATCATAAATGATGAATACGATGGTTAACTTGTTATTACTATACCTGTGCCATGGAAACTTGGCCAAGAGCCAAAGTTTTGTATCCCAGAATAGTTCGATTCTTGTACTTTTTCCGCCTCTGCAGCATGACTTGGAGTTTGTTGCCGTCTCGTTTCAAGAAGTGAGGATACTGGAAGAAAGACATTGTGTATTATTACATTGTAATTTAACCATAAATGTGAAAGATAAGATAAGACTGATAAGAAATAATACTGAATAACAAAAGTGAATTGTAGATAAGATAGCTCGTCAGATAAGCATTTATTGGTAGTAATTTTCATGTTTAATTTACATTAGTCAAAATCCGACCATAAATAACTACACTAGGAGACTGATGTTGAAGAGTACAAGCAGGCCGTAACAAGACCCAAGTTTGCTAAGAGGAATTTTCCTGCTTTGCTCTGCAAATAATGCCAGCATATCAAGTAGTCTGTTTTTTCTGTTTTCCACGGCAAATGCTGATTAACAGTGACTAAGTAAGACAGGTAAGCCTCAATAAATAACATACTGGTTGAAGCAGCAGAACTGGCCTTGTACACAGCACACTTCAAAAATGACAGTGCACGAGGAATGATTGATGGCCGACCACTTCAAATAAAGACCGAGAAGTTTGCAAGAGCAACAACCAACAGCACTCGAGAGCTCTCAAAAGTGCACTTGCAAAAACAGCTCAACAACATCCTCATCTCTACTGAATTATCATGCATACATGAACAATACGAACAACAAGCGCCAATCAGAAGAGGCCGCCTGAACTGTCGCTGAGCTATATCAAAGCACAGCCTCCGAGAACTGACCTGTAGTGAGAAGGAAAGGTCAAGTTCTGTGTCCAGGTGACCACTAGGAGGCATGATGATTTCGTTCGAACGTAAAATACGCTTGGAACTCTGGGAAAATAATAATAATAAATAATAATTAATAATAATAATAATTAATAAATAAATATAAATTGATAAATGCGTAGTTTTGGTGATGCATGAGTGTGTGTTAATGTTATTGCACACTTCTTATGCAACCACTATTTGTAGAACAAATAAAACTAATTAAAAGTTCAAAGTTTGACAAGAGAGGAAATAAATATCATAAAATATAACGATTGAAGTCACGAGTCAAGACTTATGTTCACGCAATTATGATATCTTGTAAACATGAAATTGATATCATGACTGAAATGGAAATGAGATAAAACATAAAACATTAAATATCATCGTAATATGAAGTAAATATTTCTAAGATCAAACTACAGCTGAAGCCTTATTGACTGATTGATAACCAATTGGTGAGCGCACAATTTTGAGGACCCAGTAATCCCTGGTGGTGTTAAATGATATTACAAGTTACGACACAGCCACTGCCAGCGTACTTTTTAACTAGCATTCTTTAACAAATATTGTAAAGTTTACCAAATAAACTTTACAACAACCTATACATATGATATATACCTGTGAGGAAATATCTACAAAGGATTATATAAGAATAAATTATGAGACAATTTAGCCTAAGAAATAACCAGGTCATATTTTGACCCAAAATTATGGAGAGTTGCAAATGAAATGGAAGAAATTGCTAAATAATGCAGCGAGCATTAACCCAATTACAAAGTTATTGATCTTAGTGAGTGGAGATGTGTTGCACGAGAAATCACACGCCTGCTTCCGTGACAGGGCCTTCTCCGGAAGAGGGATAAACATCAAGGGAATCCTCAGAGGGCAGAACTCAAGGCCTGATCAATAAGCACCGGCCACGGCATCAGACCACTGCAGCACAGTGACCAAAGCAGTGAATCGCCTGCACATGATGGTGACCACAGTTGTCACACGACATCTGTGGTCACTAATTACAATTATGCACAAGGAGGTGCTCACTAATTAACAAAATACTAATTAATACCAATACAAAAATAACAGTTTTGATTTTGAATTATTTTACCGCCAACAACAGCTCATGACTCACCTGCATTTTGACTGCAATGATCACCGATTGTAAATCATTTTCAAGTGATTTCATGATGACAAGACGAGTGAGTGTGAGACTGCACAGTCTGCAAGAAAAGAGAAATAAAATAAATATCCAGTTTTGTGCATTAAAATCAACTCCACAACTCACTGAAATATGCATTCAATTATATCATATGAAAACAAGGAATAATCAAAAAGTGACATTTGTTTGATAGCAAAAAATCTTTTTACTTTGATAATCAATTGAATGGAGTTAGCGTCAAGAGGAAAATGAACGTGAGAACCAGAAGTGTTATGCAATCGGATTGATAGATAGAGACAAGGTCATTATAGAATATCATGTCATTACATAATTGAATATGTGGGGTCACTATGAATAAGGTCATGACCTCAGTGGACAAACGCTTAGGAGCTAAATGGCAGGTAAGCCCTGTATAACATCATCAAACACAAATTAAATAGAGTCCATAAAGTATATAGCTTGCTTAAGAGCTCCCAGGCAAACTGTTCACAGTCCTTAACAGCATTTCCTCACAGATTACCTTTCAACACGAGTGGCTAATGAATTGATTTATGCATGCACATGATGCAAAGTGCTTTTTTTAATTAAAAGAAACAAACATCCTTATCTAATATACATAGAAAGACTCAAAGAAATTGTGTTTTCAAACAGGAAACTTTGATCTACTTTTATTGTTTAGAAAAAATTGTATAGGCAGTTTTTTTTTTTATATTGGTGCCTGGATGCAGTGGCATAAATAAACAAGCATTCAAAGGAAATATGGGTCATGAAGGTGTAGCATAGTAAAATAATCGCATGAATGATCAGACAGTTTGTATTGTGTTGAAAGGATTGATGATTATTCTCACAGTGGTATAGGAGGGGGTTGGGAGGGCTGACTGACGGAGGAGGAGGGATTACAAATTACTCAATTTGCAATTCACTTTTTAAAATCCATGTGTTACACTTGACTGGCGAGTAGGCGATAAAACGACAAATGCAAATTTATCAATTACAAATTTCGCCATCTGAATAAAACGGCACCCAATGCACGCTGCGTAGGCATGATTTAATCCGGCATGAATGATATAATTGCTAATTTTGCAATTTTAGATGGCAAAAAGGAAAACTAGAAAGAAAAAAAAAAATCATCGAAGTGAATACTGGATACATTCTCCAAGGGTTAAAAACTTGGCTCAAGGAAAAAGTGAGTCACAGAGTCATGAATTCATTACGAGGTTTAAGACTCATGTTATGACTCAGAACCAACCACAATCATAGCATGTTTTTTTAAGCAAAACCCATGGATTAATGATGAATGCAGAACTGAATGGCTACAGTGAGGCTGGTGCATGTGGCTAATGACTATGAATAATGCATATAAAGAGAGAAAGGACGTCTCTTCAAGATAACAATGAGTAAGTTCCTTTGACAATAATATATGAAATTGAATTTGATAATTATTGCTAAAACCGAGTTAACTGACTTTGTATAGCTAACTATTGTGATGCATGTCTGACTGTCTGCACATTAAAATAATGTATTAATTAGGCAGCTGATAGTAAAGAAGTTGGCTTCAATCTTTAGTCAAAACTTAATTACAGCTGGAATCAAAGATTACAGGAGAGATTAACTGCAGACGGAATTTTTCACAATACTCTGAAACCAGTTGAGGTCAGTTAAAACCATGATCAAAATCAGTGAATCTGAATGATGAGTTCTCCTGAGCAGATTGAATTTTGAATACATGGTAAATACCCTTAACATAGAAGGTGAGATATTTTATTATTTTTGGATGAGAATGCAGGACCCAACCTAAAAATTCCCCCATGGAACAAGACTTGCAACAACTGATTTATTACTGAGCCTCTTCATGAATTCATGATAATGATTGAAGTGCTCGATACTTAACGAACTAAGGACGACCCATGAGATAAACCAGATCGTAAATATATACCTCACTCATGAAAGCAAAAGCAGGGACCTTTCTCAATGATCATGTATATTCGTAAAAAATTACCTGGATATTCAATATTTACTGGAGGGTTGAGGATATTGTCAGCTATGCTGAGTCAGATGATCTTGTGTCTTTTAACATAAACACAGGTCTGAGCATGACTTTGTAGAGCAAATTTTAATCTGTTAACTGAGGGGGCACACAGAACATCTCTTGGTAGTTGGTAGCTGCATTCTGTAGCCATAATCTGTGGGGTGATGGCAATAGGAATCTTGAAACGAGATTAGGTTATTCCATTATCCATGCATCTACAACTTGACCGTTGGCTAAACCTGGTTGAAGAGCTATTGAGCTGATTAAGGTTTAATCCAGATTTATTACACACCATAAGAATTAATCGAAATCCTCATATGATAAATGAATACTGTAATACACTAAATTTATGAAGATAGTAATAAGTAATATTAAATATTAAAATAAAAAGGCCTATCATTATCACTCGATTACGATCATTATCATAATAAGCAGGCATGTAAATACTAAAACAGACGATTGGAGCTTAAATTTCAAACACTTGAATCGCAATCAAACATCAGGGTCACTCAGACGTCACCGGAATCCTATGAAAAGCCCCAAAATGCCTCTTAATGTCACCATTGTCCGTTTTCTGCGAGGCTTTTCAGTTGCACAATCACTTTTGTTATGAGTTTTACGCTCATGTCAAACTTCTGACAATAGGTTCACGTGAAAGACAGCGGAGTCAGCGCGTCGCCATTCTATGCACCTACCTCGGAATACAGTTAGGCGTCGATTTCTCAACCTCCCAGGTCGCAAATAACTTCATAGGAACGGGTTTTACGCCGATTCCCGGCTGGCCTCTTCCTCCTCCGCTTCTGTCCGCCATCGCTCTTACTTCGCGCAGGCGCATTGCGATGCCTTTACTGCAGCGCTCGTGCTTGATCTAAACAACAAACTGCAGCTCTCGCCTTTATAGCAAATTTGAAGCTCGCGCAATTAATCGAGCAGCTCTTTCGGTGTGCCCCGATGGTTAATTGTGAGTTTATGCGAGATTATCGAACTTGTGACCCATTGAGCGTGTATTCTTGATTAACAAAAAATTATCCAACTTGCCAATAATTGAGCTGACTGCTTCAATACGTATTGATGGCACGTACATACATAGGGGAATGTATTCTATACAATATTCTATATACAGACTCAATGCAGACCCTCGACCAACAAATAATTGAGGACTCTGACTCCTTTTGCATATCCCGTGCATATAATATATGCATATAATACGAAGGTTGTTCGAAAAGTTCTCGGCCTAATATAGAAGGCGTGAACATAGAAAGCTGAAATTTGGCCTGAATATAGATTAGCTTTTCAGAGGAAAATTGCAATCCGTGAACTTTCCAGAAAGTCCCGTGATCACCTCTGGTGTCAATTTGAGTAAAGAAGGGATCGGCATTTAGTGAAAATGCGGCAGACTCCTGATTTACGAGCTAATTCAAAATCGAATTGTCTATATTAATCGTGGACGAATCGATTATTTCCGATATTTTCCTCATAGACGCATCGAAACAATACAAAATAAATGTGTTTGTAACATTTTCATGAAAATTGTTATGACAAGGTAAAATGAAGCCCAGAAAAGAGCACTAGTACTGACCTAAATTTGTGTTCCTTCAGGTACCTAAACATTAGTAAAAACTATAAAAAAAAAACCTTAAGTGAAATACACAATTAAATGTCAGACACTTGTTCATGCTAATTTGCATGTATGTACCAAGTTTTATTGAAATCATTGAATCCAAAGTAGGTCTAACGGTCCCCCGTATAAACACGTGTCCCGCAATCCTTTTGTGGTATTTTTAAGTTTTGGCAAAATTATAACAAACCAATTCGGGTTCAATATTTACTTTTTGCGAAGAAGCACCCCTTATTCCTTTAGTGCGATTTTGTAGTTAATGTTAGGAATATGAATATTATCAAATCTCTTGAAATAGAGTGATATAATTACCCACATATATGCGTCAAGATATGGATATATACAGCCAGTATCTTGTCACTCGAACAAATTATAAGAGAAATACATTTATAGTGATATCAAAGAAGCTTTAACGAGAACCCCAACTACCTATTCGCTCAACATCCACTCAGCCAGCGGGACGCCCCCTGCTGGGCAAGCTCGAAACAGCGAGCTTTAACAGTGGGGGAGGTGGTCTCTAAAGCTGTTTCCGAGTGCATCTCACACCTCGCAAAGGAGTTGACTTGCTTCACGTACAGCTCTGGACTTTAACCTTTTTAGTCTTTTACTCACGACGTAGGAGCACCAGATAGCTCAGTGGGTTAAACCGCTGACTACAATCCAATGCCGACCGTGGGGGTCGAGGTCCCGGGTTCACCGAGCCCCGATCATGCCGCGGGCGTTATGATTGTGAATTATAATTGTAATCCGTTATAATTGTAATTCTTTGGTGACTCTGCAGTGCTGCCCAACTGCGTAACAAGGCCGGGCGCTGTGTACTATTGTCTATGGTGGTATGCAGGATAAAGAACCCTTGGGATTTATCGATAAGAGTAGGGGAAAACCCCGGTCCCGGGCCTTCTGTTCTGGCGCCCGTATCACCCAAATGGGTTGGGTGGAGCCGTAAAACCCCAATCACTCACTTGCAGGGCTTCAGATTTCGTCGATTTCTTCTTCATTGCCTGATGCGGCAAAATGTGCAGTAAAGGAGAAATTAATAGCCTAACTAATTGCAAATGAAATAATCAACCACTAATTTTTTCAGACCGACAAAAGCAATGTATGTATGTAGACAAGCAGTGTTATGAACCAAATGGCATGAAAAGCCAATACAAATTGTTTTAGGGTCCGGCAGTGCTGTTATAATATAGTACAATCAATCAAAAAAGGTAGGATTAATACTGGGTAAATAGACCTATCATAAATATACATGTAGCTAGCAACCATTGATCCACTTATGAGGGATGTTTTACATTAACCCTAGTACGCATACTGTGCAATGCGCATCCTACGTCAGTCCGATATATTTTGAGACTACCCCATATATAAATGATATGGTATAAATCATTAAATTAATTTTAATGAAGCAAACTGAATAAAATCTACTTCCACGAATAGCTCAGATAGTAAGTATATAAACAATACTATAAACAAAATAAGGACTTGTACAAAGATAACTTCAGGTAATACTGAATGTAAAATATTTGGATTGAATCGGCTGAGAGCCGCTGATACAGTGATCGGTTGATAGCGGCTGGCCGAAGGCACCAATCGGCGGCGGCTGGCTAAACGGCCAATCGGCGGCGGCTAGTACATATCGACGGCGGCTCCGGGGTCTACCCGTGACGTTACGACGAGATCACGAATATTTATGAGCTTGTAATTGGACGTCGTTTATGGAAATGGTGTAGATCGAGGATGGGGCTGGGCACACCACTAACCACATACTTTGTTTTGTGCGTAATACATTTGCATGCATGCATGCAATTCAATGAAATTAATGCTACTTGGTTCTTTGAACTTCCTTAATTCCATAATCCATTTCCAATATCATGTTAAATTTCTATAGTTTATGAAATAACCGCTCCTTATTTAGTATTAAAATAATTATTCAAATATTAAAATTAAAATAACATATTTCCGAAATTTTCAGATTAACATATACTAACAAGTTAAATAGTTAACGTTTTATAAGTTTACAGGTTAACAGCCAAGGTTACTTATCTTAATTATCAGCCGTATAGCTCATGTGAATACGCATTCGGTTTCTCACTCAAATCAGCGACTGCGCAAAAATCATTTTCAACCGCAGCTGTTGAGTTATGTTGTGTTCTGACAGGTTACAGCAGCCGAATTATTAGAAAAGACTAGAATTCACTTTCAACTTTTAACGAACAAGACTAATAAGTGGGGATAAACCATACTTGTAGTCACTTCCAACCATGGACAAGCCACAAATTATATCTCACGTTCACAAATCAGTCAATTTCACGTTATTTGAATCGCGTTGGATCCCATGCTCTGCGAAGTTTGTTATTCTTGGAAACCAGCCGAAAGGCACCGGTGTCCTGCAAGTGTATGAAGTCGCTCATGGCGATGTCAACCTCCTGACTGATGTGGGTATTATCTGATTATGCTATTTGTTTGTTGAGGTGCTATGGGAGCCGTTATAGTTGAAATAATAATGAATAGTAATAAATTGCTTTAATTGGAACTGACACTGTCACTGTGAGACATGCAATAATGAAAATTCATCATGAATACTTGATTGCATAATTTTCAGGTTGAGAAACCCAAAGCCTTGAAATGCGCGACGTTTGGGGCCTCCAGTCTTCAACAGAGATTTGTCGCTACTGGGGACTTTGATGGAACAATGGCAATTTGGTAAATCACCATCGTAACTAATTAATCATGCCTTAATTTCCTCATCAATCAGGGACTTGGAGGCCACCAATAAAGCTGTGTATTCAGTGAAAGCACACAAGGAGATCATCAATTGCATTGATGGCGTTGGTGGCCTTGGCATCGGAGAAGGCGCTCCGGAAATTGCCACAGGCAGCAGAGATGGTCGGTTAAATTCCCTTGATTTTTAACTCTGGTTATTAAATATACTTATTTTTAGGTTCTGTCCGAGTTTGGGATTCAAGACAGAAGGATAAACCTGTAGCTCAAATGGAACCATCCGAAGGAGAAGCCAAGCGCGATTGTTGGTCACTCGCTTTTGGTAAGCGTTGTGGGAATTCCGGAGGTTGCGTGTTAATATTTTGTTAATCAGGCCACGCTTATAATGCGTACGATCGTTGTTTGTGCACTGGATATGATAACGGGGATGTGAAGTTATTCGATCTGAGGAATATGTCGCTGCGTTGGGAGACTAATTTGAAGAACGGGGTGAGTTGTAATAATTTATTATCGCTTCTTCTTTGATCAACAAGGTTTTCTTGATCATTTTATTCAGGTTTGCGGCTTAGAATTTGACCGGAAAGACATCCAGATGAATAAATTAGTTGCGACTTGCTTAGAATCCAAATTTCACCTCTTTGACATGAGGACACAGAATCAAAAAACTGGTTTTGCATCGCTTTCAGAAAAGGTACAAATATCCATACAAACATATAACCATAACTTCCGATTAATTATTAAAATTTTTCACAGTCGCACAAATCCACTGTATGGTCCGTGCGTCATCTTCCCCAAAACCGAGATGTGTTCATGACAACAGGAGGAAACGGTTCACTTCACTTATGGAAATAGTACGTCATAAATGTAAATCCCAAGCTCATTATCATAATTAATACTATTCCAGTAATTACCCTGCAAAGCGGGTTACGAAAGATAGTGACGACCAGGATGTTGGTGTTGTGGGCACGGTTTCCCTTCAACAGAACGTCACGCTGTCAACTCAACCGATTTCTTCGTTTGATTGGAGTCCGGACAAACAGGGTCTTTGTGTTTGTACTTCCTTCGACCAAACGCTTCGTGTTCTAATTGTTACCAAACTGAATACCTTGTGATTGATTTTTATTATTTTTTATTACTGCTGATTCATTCTTAAAGGTAGCATTTCTGTTCATGAATTCACCAATGCTTTCAGAAAATACTTGGGGTTGTATTTTTGTGTGTAGATAGAATAAAAAGTTTCCAGGATCTCATTTTATTTTTTTTTTTTATGCAAAGACATTCTTCTTTTTATTGTAACTTAAAAAAACGACCAAACAGAAAGCTTTTTTTTTTTTTGACAAAATTTATAGCTAAATATATCTAAAAAAAGGTCATTTAAAAAGAGTTTAAAAAAAACAAAAAACAAAGACATAATATGCATAATAAGCTGTAAATTATTTAGTGATTTTTTGTTTTGCAAGCAAAAGTAGAAGTGGAATGTGAAGGGGAGATTTTAAGTCCTCACGGATAAAACTAGATATATTATTTTATGGCAAACATACAACAAAATGCCGTCTTGAAAATTGCTATAACAAGAGAAAATGAAAATTTTCACAACCAATTTTCTAATTCTTTTACCTTTGCAAAAGTAATAAAAATAGGATAGGTTTATACATATACATCAAAATAAATTTGTTAAGGCTTATGTTCACTTTGTGCTGTCAAGGTTCGACTGAACATGATAATGATTTAAAGCTCATTTAACTTAATTGCTGCTTCAAGTTTAAAAGACTTAATTTTGTGTGTGCTGACTACTCGATGTGAAAAATGAATAATTATCGGAACGCAGACGAATATTTCGTACAGGGTTATGAATTATTGAAATTCGGTGATTCGTTGTATTAAGTGGATATTGAATGAATTAATCAATTAAATAACCCTGAGCTCAAATTATTTCACACAAAATGCAGAAAATTCAAATTAAACAGCGTAGACCAGCAATACTTACAGCAAAGCATAGATCACTCAATAAAAGCAAATATGCTAAATATGTTAGGAAATGTCCAAAATATTCGACCTCATTACACAAGTTTCGATTCGCATTGTAATTGTAAACGGATTTCACGCTGAGCATTAAAAAAAAAAAAAAAAAAAAAAAAAAAAAAAAAAAAAGGGATAATATCTACACATACAAAACATTAAAAAAGTTAAGAAGCACTCGCAAAACATCATCAACATTAAAAATTTAGCAACCCAAGACTGGGCGACAGAAAGCACTAATATAATGGGGCGTAATAACAAGAAATAAATTAAAAGCAAAGAGAAATAAAATGAATTTCAACAGGATGAGAAGATTCTAAAGAAAACTAAAAGGAAATTTAATTAAATAAATAACAAAATAAAGAGAAGCAATTTGGACTACAGCCAGAATACCGGCTAACCACGGTTTGGTTGTCAAGTAAAACGGAGCGCGGCCGTTCTCTGAAGCCGGCAGCTCTCCCGTTGCATAATAATCTTTGAGCAGCTTGTCCTTCTCGGCGTATCTGTCGTAGAGCCACTGTGTCAAGTTGGCGTCATCGGTGGGAATTTCCGACAGGTGATATTTGCGGTGGTGGACGATCGTGGAGCATGGCTTGTGCCACGCAAATGTCATGTGATGAAGATCAAGGCATTTGCCTTGAGGATATGCAATAGTTGTATCAATAACCCACGAATCTGCAGGTTTTCAATATTAATACACGGCCGAGATATTTTTAGTCACTCACTGTCTCGTGGCATGGCACTGAAAAGAGCTTTCATCGCCCCCAAACGAGGGAGTGTGGTATGCTCGAGGATTGGAAGATCATGCTTCTTTGCATATCTGAATACGAATATATTTTGAGTAGAATATAAAATAATGAATTGAAATGACTCACTGCTGGCTATCTTTTAAACGCTTATGGAGAAATCCACCTTCAGGGAAGACAACCAGCCAGCGCCTGCCTCTTTCGAGGAAAACGTCTTTGACGTACTGCGCAAGTAACTTTGGTTGCAATTCTCGCACTTCCTTACCCTGCGTATCCAGTAAATAAAATTTGATGAACATGAATGACGTCACTCACAGTTTCAATGAAGAAATCGCCTCTGATTTGGCCAACAACACCAAAGTGAGTGTAGAAAAACATCTTATGCATAATCCACGAGTAATACCGCTTGACGACTCCTTTGTTGGCTCCTGCCATCACTGCTGCTATTATAGGGATGTCCATGGCCGACTGGTGATTGCTCATGAGGATCACACGGTCACCCGTGCAACAGGGCCTCAGGTCATCTCCAACCTCAACAACTGAAAATTTACAATCAATATATTTAAGACAGCAGTGAAATTAGCAAAAAACAGATCTGATTGTAAGATAATGGATAATGGCAGGGAACACTCAATTGAATCACATTTCGATTGAAATCATTTTTAGTGCTGGGCGGATATCCATATATGTGATCCGTGGGATATTGGGTGTGTTCAGTACTATCCGTGATCCGTGTTTCAGCACGGATAGTTAAAACACGGAAAGTGTAAAATTGAAGTGTCCGTTTCGAGCGCACAGTGAGCGTAGCACAGAGCCATTCCGCACACAAGCGCTGCTCACCGAAGCTGAGCGATGTAAATTACAAGATAACACGATGTCAACAATGCGCTAATTCTGATTTGTTTTAAATAAACACAATTCTATGCCCTTGAATCTCTTCAGTCATCACGCAAAAGTGACGTAACCACGCGTTGTTGACTATCTCCTTTAGTGCCTATTTTTCAACACGTGACAGTTTTGTCAATTGCAGTTCTCGTGTGAACCACAAACAGAATTAAATTTAACCCCTTTCTCGACCTGGAACCATGTTTGAATTTGATCAGACATGTACAGTTAATATATACTAGTACATGTACTTGGCGATCTAGTGACTTGAATTATTTCAAACTTTCTATGGAACAATTGCCATGCACTGACTTGCGCCTCACGAAGTTACTAAGTTTGTACATTTCTAAATCATGTTTGTTGAAAGTGTACACTGTAGCACAATGTGCACGTTGCTGTCCTTACATCTTGCTTATAATCTGCATTCATGAAGTTGGGGAAAAATACTTAAAATAGCCTACGCTGATAAGAAATTCACCTCTGTGAAATCAACAGGCAAGCGAGCTGTCTGCATGTGCGATGCCTCTTGAAACTTATTTTGAACGTTCTGATAAAAGAAATGTATAAGAAGGATGACAGCAGTAGCTTGTCTTTAACTGCTGCAGGTAGACCGTGGCTTTTGCGCTCACAGCGTGTGCCAGACGTTACGCTGCAGGTGCATGCTCCCGTGTTTGGGCATACATATCCCTCATCAGAAAAAAAAAAAATATTATATAATTATATATATATATATTTTTTTTGCACCAAAATCACATTGATGTTCAATGATGAACAAATAAACATACAATCAGACCCTGTTAATCCACCCTCCTTCGTTCCCTAGGAAACTGACGGATTACCGAAAAGGGCGGATTACATTTCAGACCACAAATTGATGAAAATTGTGTGTCATTCTAAAACCCTAAAAACCCTTGTAATGCATTAACGTAGTGGCATGTACCATTAGGTTTGAAACTGGAGGTAAAAACGATCTCACAAACGATCACATGAGGCCAATTAAAGATTTTTATTTTTTGAAAAAAATTAGTGATGGTTGTCTGCTTTAACGGCATTATTCAATCTGTGATAAGCCATTCCATGATGCCCAATCTGTATAATTCATCTCCATTTTCTTGCTTCGCTGCCTCCGACTCCTCGAATGTCTCAAAAAGCATTAATGTGCGCACGTGCTGCCCCGCTTCACTAGCTTCTCCACTCACAACTTCGTCATCTCGTTCGTTCCGCTCCTGAACATCGCTTAACCCAGTGACCAATTAAATTAAAGACTTAACATAATTTTCGCCTGCGATTGATTCGCTTTGTTTAATTAACTTGATAAGCGTTAAACAAACGGGGAGGCGCCATTTGTTCTTAAACTGACCTGACTTCAAAGAAATCGCCGACAATTGATGTGTCTTGGCGGATGTTTGTTTTCGATACGCTATTTGGTGGGCGGATTACATGTGTTATTTACAATGGTAAAGTGTAGATTCGTTCCCTAGAATCGTGGGCAGATTACATGACACGATTAACATTACAAATGATTCGTCCCTGAGATTTTAGGGCAGATTACGAAAAGGGCGGATTACATGACGACGAATTAACGGGGTCTGACTGTATATATATATATATATAATTCTACTCCAAGAAGATCCAAGATGTCCAATGCAATTGTTTTGGCGTCAGAGCCAAAACAAAAACAACTCTGAATTCATAAACTAGGCCGAAGGAAACTGATGATAAAGATAAGAGCTATATAAATAGATAAGATAAATTCGAATTCCACAAGAACTCTTAACAATCATTAAGTGCACAGATATGCTGATTATAAATATTTAGTGAGGAAGCATATACATCCTCATAAGGAATGTACGCTCAGTGTACATTTCATAAACACAATTTCGTTTGGTAAATTTGATAGATGATCGTGAAAACTAGGGTTAATCTACAAAACAACCCAAATCTAGTTCTTTCTAAAGGTCGATGTACATGAGAAGCAATACTCACTTGTGTGACCAGTGAATACCGCCCAGGTAGCAAACATGTAAGTCATAACTGAGTGTATATAGCCTTCGAACCGCCAGTATAATGGAGTGGTCACAGCAAACCACGTCAACGGACGGAGCAGCAACATATACATCAAGTATGATGGCATGTAGATCAGCTGAATTCCTGACACGTAAATGCCGTGCAGGATAGCACGTGTTATTCGAAGCAACATCTTCAGCTGGTCACGGTACCCTCGAAGATATGCCAAAGATCTGGAAAATGGACAAAAATTATAATTGAAGTCGACAGAATATAATAGGAAGAAGACGAGCTTCACATATGAACAGAGTACAGAGAATGTAGGCCTACATTCTCTATATAGAGTAGACTCTATGCTCTGTTCATATTACTAGTCTAATGAGCACATTCAATATATTACAAATAATAACCACTATTTAGTGCGACACTCACTAAATTTAGCTGCTAAGCACTAGCTGACTTAGTGACCTCTGACCTCACTGTAAACAGCCTCACGCAGCCACAGGGGGTCTTACCAGTGACTGAGTGAGCGAGCAGATGTGGACCAAACTCAATGCAGTGAATGCTTACTGTGTATATGTAATATTATTATATACTGTCTAGAAGGCTGCATAGGCCCTCCATGCTCCCCTCCAGGTACACTTGTCATATTAACCCGGACCCACGAACGCGGAAGAATACATTCAACATAAGCCAAGTTAAACGGTTGTCACGTGACACAACAAAGCCACATGCTTCTCCAATACCACACATCTTATCAGGTCACGAGGTCACATTATAATATTATAATGACCTAGCATTCACCGTGCTTATAATGCACACATAACTCAACACCTTTATCGAATTCCGCGCTGGAGCAATCGGATAAACCGGTGCTGCTTTGAGGTGTACGGTCCGAGATCGGATCCCGTCCATGTATCCAGAGCCCACTGGTAAGACTCCCTGTGCACGCAGCAGTGCAGGACCTCAGGTAATACACTATAACTATTACTATAACTATTATTATAACTAATATTAAAATTATAAGAGCACGTCTCACAATCAGTGACAATGACAGTCACATGGCCATCGCCGTCAAACTCACCTGTTCAACAATTGAGTCCGCAGATAGAAAAAATTGAGGACAAATCGGCCGGCACACCCCAATCCTTTCTCCCTATAGAATTATATGTTCTTCGGGCAATCATATGCATCAAGGATGATCAAGCATCGTGCTTTCGTGGTGCTAGGTCGATCATGTAACTCACTTTTATGAATGGGGAGTCTGACAGGTTGCGCAGCCGCATGCGTCGTTGAAGCTCGGAGTGGGCGACTAATATTCTCATGAATAATCCCTTCACTGGTTCCCTGGTCATATATATATATAATGGCATATATAGGCACACACTGATGACAGGTGGTATCTCATTGGCTGCTATTTATAGTAACATTTAGTCCCGAAAGGGCTGCCCCCATTTGCTGATGAGCAATGTGATTTTGCGAACCAGAGCGTCTCTTTGCAGTGTGAGGGTGTATGTCGAAATAAAGTTTAAATACATACAATTCATAATCACTGTTATTTCTCTTAAATTATTCAAAATATCATTTATTTGTTTTATTTATATTTTTCCCACTTTTAACAAATAAAATGAAAATAATAAAATTAAAAATTATAAAATTAAAAATCATGTTATTCGTCACAATTAGTCAGATTATTGGAAACTATATAGTTATCATTTAGTATATATTAAACAAGGCACGAAACGATATTCTTAAACATTCAATGTGTTGTATCGAGTTATAATTATAATCTGCTCGATCACCATTAGATTGGTGGTAGAAAATTGAGATGTATATACTTTCTTCTGGTACGTACATATACAGTAACCTAATTCCATAATTATTTTTACATTATTATGATTATAATAACCAAACGATATTAATTTTAAATTAACGTCAGTTATTTAACCATGTAGAAATGAAGCATTCGTCTGACCATTTTATTTCACCTGCTCTCACGGATCCTATAGTTGGATCATTTCTTTAAATAACTTATCAAATATATACATATTAATTTCCAAGACTACAGCCATAGATCTATTCAGCGTGAAATGACGGACCCAAATTTTTTCTTGCAGGTAACTCCATCCTGTCATTGGAATTGATCAGCATGACAAAAAGTATACAAAGGTGGACAAAATAGTTCTTATAGGCATTTAAACCCAGAAAAAGTTGATTCATGTAATTATAATCAACAAAATCAGAGGAAAGAGTTGGAAAAACTAGTCATATACTAGTCATATCATGACTATAGTCAGTGCATGACACAGCTGTTATACCATACAGGAATAGGCATTGAGCACAGAAAAATGCACACGCATATGCGACCATCAAATCAAAGCGTTCTCATTTCATCCTCCGCCATGCAGGCACAATCAATGATGAGGCAGTGTGTGCAGAATAGCGGCATTTTCATGCTCAAGCTATGTACTTGTTGAAAATATTCAAAGAAGAGAAACTCCCATAGTGATAATTAGTATGACTGTAGCTCCCCAAGCGGCAGCGTAGTGTATACAGGAACTGCTCCGCTACCTTTGGGGAGCTAGTATGACTGTATGTTATGAGCAATATCACAATGATTAGTAAATACCCGTACATGCAACTCTGAGTATGGCTTATTCGAGAGAACAGAAGCAGCTAGGGTCTATCACTGTATGGCAGTGTCGAGTACGTTAAGTGTCGAATAGGCCATCACGATCGCCACTTCAGCAAGGCGTTTCACTGATTTCTTCAGGTTAAAAGTTATTTGAATAGTAAATTAGATTCACGAGTGTCTATGATTCTATGATTTAGATTATCTTAATATTTAATGACATAAGGTTCAACTAGTCGTATTCAGCAAGTACTCTGAACTCATTTTCACTCGCCTCGCCTTGTGCGCAATCTTGGGAATTCCGAGTGACGTCATGTGAAACCGAGTGAAATTGATGTACCAAAATAGGGGTGATTTTTCATCGGTGTATGCCGGTGCTTCTATTTAACAGCGCCGGAGACCAGTGAAATTATATATCTGACCGGGGAACCAGTGACTAGCTCTCTTTGAAGGAAAGTCCCCTCGAAATGATCATCATAATAATAATACAGCACTCAAGAGGGATTCATAACGTTCACAGATTTCTCTGCGGCCGTGATCAGGTGATACCCATGTATCATAACGCCTTATCATAAACCCAATTTCCACGCATGCGCAAGTACAAAATGGCGGGGTTTCGTATCGCCTCTTGATTTTGGTTACAAGATCGGATCACGAATACCCACGTGGTCCGGTGACATCGGACCTTATGGACCCAGCTGAGGGACCTTCTGGAGAAGGCTGGACTTCCTCGACGCCATATCGCTACGTTTCCAATCTGAAGACAAGTCCTGACACAATAGGACTATGATATTGTGACCTGACCTGACCTGACCTGACCTGAACAAGGCCGTAATCTTTTAATACATGTACTTACACCAGACAACTGAGTGATGTCTTTTTGGGGGATGTACATACTATCCTCTGATTGTATTCAAACTCCTCTTCGCAAGATTAGAGTATTGGGCAGTGATTATTTTACAAGATGGGCGATGAAGTGTGAATTTTTCTCGCGAGATAAAGTGACCGTGGCCGTGAAATTAGGGCATGCTATTTTTGAGGTAGCGTCTGTGCTGCTAATTAAAGCTTTTAAACGCGGTAAAACATTTAGTTGTTCATACAGTTATTTAACACCTGCCAAACCTTTGATTGTACTCATTTCCAATGCGTTGTCCCTATATATTGCAGTAAATTTTATCCGGGATTACATCCCGAGCAGGAAAGGTTTATACTGAGGTAGGATGGCTGAGCGATTCTGTAGCCGTAGATGAGTCCATCGTGTTTGTATGTCTAATCTCACTCACTTTCTCACCTATTAATTTCCGCGCAATTTTGCTGTCTGTTTCCACGCACATCCGACTGCCATATGACGCACGTCGAATAATCAAAACAGTCAAAAAGCATGGGTTTTATGATTCCTACTTTCTGCTAGAGTGGTTTTAAAAATTTGTCAATTCTAAGAGTCCTCAAAGATTCTGTAGGCGAAGCTACAAAATCTTTGGAGTTCTTTCTATATGCATGGTTTGGTCACTCAAGTATGCGATGAAAGCCACACTAAGTCGCTGAGCATATTTCCGAGAAACACGCCTTGCGATCTTAGATGAATTCAAAATGTTCAAGCTGTAACAAGCTTTGATCTTTAGCTCCGATTTAGATAACTCTTGCTTTGATCAAACTGAATTAATTTGTATCAGTTATTAAGAGGCATTAAACCTGAAAATATGACAATGCTACTTTGTGCCGGTTTCGGCGCAAGGGGTCACGTATGTGTGAATATCTACAACTAATTAGGTATCCAATTATGTCTAGAAATGTAAAATAATGTACAATATCCGGAATCCGATACAGTATCCGGTAAATAGAGCTCCCGGATATCCGTTGCTTCGGTTTCAGTTGGCCGACCTCCCATCTGACCAAGCCAGCCACTTGAAGTTTCCCAGAACGTTAGGATGCTGAGATATGACCATAACTTCAATCTTCATGGAATAGTATATTTGTTGTCCAGGTATCATGACAATCACCTGGCGAACCTGGTGAATAACAAAACAATTCATTTCATAACAATTAATTAAAGGGTCCGCATATTTTTTCTCCAGTCCCATTCACCATGCAAGTATAATTTGCACAATTTCGAGTCAATGGAATGGCCACAGCAGAATCTGGCCCCCTTTCCGACGCTAAATGCTGGGGTTTGTATGCAGTTTCAATATTCAGCATTTTCATATATTAACAGCCTCGGATATTCAGAGAACAGTGGATCAGAATGAAATATTCCAAGGTTTACAAGATTGTGTGAGTTATATCCTCGGTTGGTGAATTCTTATTTTAAACATGTTACATTTTCTTTCGCAGGAGGCAATGTGACGATGATAATAAGTATAAAGAATCAGAGACTTATTTATATAGCGATAAATCCATGATGGTTTTTTTTTTTTTTTTTTTTTTTTTGGGGGGGGGGGTGTTTTTTTTTTTTTTTTTCTGATCCGCTGTAACAGGATAATATAGCGATTTGGTCCTCTTTGGAATCCATATGGCTTATGGCATTGAACATAATGATCTATCGGAATGCATGTCTGATAACTTTATTTTTGATAGCAATTGTTGCTTAAACTTGACTACTTTTAAAGCTGCCATTCTGTTTTTGTTTTCTCTCTAACTATGTTATTATTCTTGTTGAAAAAAATGTATGTAAATGTTAATGGCATAAATAAGATGATGATGATTATATTATTATTATTATTATTATTATTATTATTATTATTATTATTATTATTATTATTATTATTATTATTATTATTATTATTATTATTACATTGTTTTTTTCCCAACTGTTGTATCTACTGGGATAAGCCAGATTTTCCTACTCAACATTCTATAAGTTTTGGTAAATTTTGGAATAAAATGTGATAGTAAAAATCGAATTGTGAATTTTCGTACGAATTTATCCTGAAGTTGATGCCCCATTGAATTATATTTGTGCAGCTTAGTTAATTTTGTTCAAGTGGGAATTTGGTTCACAGAAACATCGTGTTTGGGTTGAGTCCTAGATCTATAATATATCAATAATCCAAATACCATGGTTAGTATTGCTGTACATAACGCACTTGATCAATCAAGTCTTCCCTCAGTAGACCCACTTCAACAAGAGTGCATCCAATGTGTTTGTATGTCCAACGTTATGACAACCAATCAAAACAATTCGGAAATCAATTTCTGCTTTTTGAAATGCAATTTCATTTTAGTATGTACCTATAGCGTTGTTTTGAGACTGGACTAAACCCACAATTAGGATACAATATCCTTGACCATTTGACCGAGATGATCTGAGTTTTATCCAGATGGACTGATGCCATGGTGTTATATCCAATTGCAATGTTTAGTGAAGTGGAATGTTTCACATCAACGAGGCTCATACTCCGAGCAAGGAGCAGTGCGATGACGTCATGGTTGAGTGCTTAGGACATTGAGATGCACTTAGCGAAAAGTAACTAATTCATAGGGGTATTTTATTCGTTTATAGGCGTAACATGCAGCATGTCAAGTGATGTGAATCGGAGATTACGCTTTGCACATGGAATAGATGCCAGCGCAAAAGATATAAATTATAAAATATGTAACAAGTAGGCCCTCTGGTTAGCGACATTAATTATGAGCAACATGATGAACAGATCAAGTAAAAACATCTTCCACATTCAGATGACATCGCAGACAGGAAGGCAGCCACTGCAACCAATCCACGTATTTATAGGTCACTGTGTTGCACTGCTTTGTTTCCTATCCATGAATGCAGCTCAGTGGAAGAATTCCCGGAAAAAAAGGTGTCCGCTGTGGAGAGTTATTTATAACAATAAGATTCTGGCAAAAACAGATCAAATGCAACTTTTCAAGAACGTCATTGAGTCCAAACTGAGTCCATGGAATGCTACGGCCTGTTCTATCAGCTGCAGAAGGGTCACGTGCTCAAACAGCCATCACAAAACTTATAGAGGCATGCACACAAAAAGCGACACGTGAAAAAAGGACAAAAAATGTAAAAAAAAAAAAAAATAAATAAAAAATAAATGATGGAGTCGGCATTTTGAGTCTAATAAGCTGAGATTCATTGCTGGGTTGCTTTGCAGATGTTTTTATCTTACAGATAAGAGATCAATCGAAGTGTGGATAAATTTTATAAATATTTAGACTCTAGAGAGATGAAGGAGAGGACAGTCTAAATGAAATATATCACGCTTTGACATACAATGGCCACTGAATCGGAATTGTCACTTTTGTTTTGCAGAGTTAGTGGCTCCAGTGGTTTTTGACTAGAGGGCAAATTGAACCTCGGCTAGCATCACTTTTTAGATCTTGATGATATCACAAATCTCGTTCCTGAAACCATTGAGCAAGTTCCCGAAAATAACATATTATTTGTTTTGTTTTGTTGTTGAAGGCAGGTAATTTTTTTTTATCGTAGGGATGCAATGAAGATAAGATAAGATGAGATAAGATCATATCAGAGGCACACGTGAAGGACTGATATGTAGTGCATCAAACGACAAGTGCAGTTATGTAAAAAACAGAAAGAAAAAAAGGTTAACTGAAAAAGAGGAAAGAGAGAAGGAAGACGAATAATGAAAAAGGGGAAGAGGGGAGGGGAGCAAGTAACACAGACAACAAGAGTTGTCACTCAATCGCGAAGGAGCAGCATGAGAAATATCCATAATGTTAATGATATGACACGGGTCACGTTTAAATGCTTCATGGATTCACAGAATGTCAAGGTCGCGGTCTTTGATGTGGGCGCCGTCATCGTCTCTTGCAGGAACAACGCCCCCGAGAGCATCATCAATAGTGTCACTGGGAGCGACTCGCTTCCTCGACGAAGACTTTTTCCGCCTACTGCTCCTGCGCGATGATGATGACGTCGAAGAAGAACCAGCTGACGCCGCTCTCGACTCGCTACCGCTGCTGGGGGGAGCTCCTCCGGGTGGTGTGCCTCTGCCTCCTTGCGAACTGGAGGGCGAAGGGGAGTCACTTTGAGATGTGAGGTCTTTGGGCTTCACCGGAGGGGGAGGAGGGGCGTGGTGTGGAGGAGCAGCCTGAGTAGCAGCGGGGCGGCTGACGGTGGGGGGGCGGGCGCGTTCTGCAGGGGGCACGGTCAGAATGGAAGGCGGCAGGCGGTGCGGCGAAGAGTGCACGGAGCTCTTGGGTGACGTCATGCTGCTGCTTCCACCGCTGTAACTGCTCTCTGTTGAAGAGTGCAGGTTGCTGGATGTTTGACAAGGCGTTGACTGCGGAGTGAAGAGTCGAAGGATGTCCCCGATCTGCAGGTCGATGCGAGTCATTTTCTGATGCAGGGATTCGATTTCTTCTTTTATTTCTAGTTTAATATCGTACAAAGACGTGATGAGGTGGTGTTCGGCGGGCGACAGAGCGGTGTTCCCAGACGCAGTTGCAGAAGAAGGGCTCAGAGATAGGTTAATGTCTCTCTGCGTAACAGGAGCTACATCGTCCAAACGCGTTTCTTTCATGACGCGTGGCGTCGTTGCATCGCTCCGAGATTTTCGCATGTTGGACAGTTTCATGGCGTCAAGCGCTGGACTAGAGTTCCTTCCGTTATGTTCTTCCTCCTCGGTTGACTCGTGGATCGGATCCTGTTTCGTTTGCAGGAACTTGCCCCATTTCGAGGCAGGTTTTGGTTTTGACTGAGGTTGTAAGCTAGGCGGTGCAGGAGGTGGGGGGTCTTTAGGCTGTTGTGCCGGACTGCTCGCTGCACTTGGAGCAGCGTTGGCAGAGGCAGCTCCAGCGAGGAACTTCCCCCACTTGGTGGCAGCAGCAGCATTGGTGTTATTCTCGCTGACATTGATAACGCGAGCACTGTTGCCTGCGATGTTGTTGGCAGTATGGTTTGTGTCGGAACCTTTCTCTGGATCGCCGGGATGGAAAGGTTTGTTGTCGCTCATCTTGCGGAATCTGGAGATGAGCTTGCGAACTGGGTGATCGCTCGCTAGCTCAAGGGGAGGTTCATTCTTGCGCTTCTCGGCCAACTCGCGTTCTCTCTTCACGTCGGCCACTTTGCGAAACACCAGCTGAAAGGAAAGATTGATAGGAATGAGAGCAAGGCCGCTTTGACAGTAACAAATGGCTCTGACAAAGACACGCTAATTGTTCGTGTGTAGGCAGAAAAGCATTGAAGCAATTGTGTAGCTTATCGCTAATGGTATTTGCGTGCATGAATTCTGCGGTGCAATCACCCAAAAATCTCGCTTACCCGATGCCGCAGGTTGTACGTCAACGTTAGGTTTCGAGCAAAAGAATTGGCGAAAGCTTGGTAAAAGTCGAGAACCTCGAGCAGACGGTCTCGCTTGATGACGTGCAGGTCGCAATAGGTCAGGGCCCTAACATTCCCTGTCGACTGTCCGATTTGGTTCTCTCGCCAGAATTGGTCACCAAACACGTCGCCTTTGCCTGAGGGAGAGTGATGACATGTCAAATCCTGCGCAGTGCGTACATAGTTCAAAATTAGCTGTTGGGGCGACAAATACAGTTAACAGATTCATATATACAAAACTAACATCAATATACTTTTTTTTCTCTCATAAAACCGACATCCTGCCGAGCGACAACTACGGTATTTTTATCCTCACCTGAACTTATACCCAATTAACCTAATAGATGGACCAGGAAAATTTATTACCACGAGCCTAATACTAGGATCAGTAAGACAACTTTCATTCTGAAGATTAGAAATAGTTCCATATGTAGCATTATAACTAAAGCAATAATCTCAATACATTGATTACTCTGTAATGGCTGTTCTCGTGGATATAGGGCAATACCCTCTTCATGGACTTATTCGTAATCAAAATCCGGTATCAATTCTTTGAGTAGGCACTGCTTAGTAAGATCCCTGCATGGTTTTATGTGTAATGCTTTAATACGAAAGCCGTCTGTGATACGTCACTGTTAGGGAAGATTTCATCTTGATGATCGCTTTGGGCATCTGCGTCTCAAAGTCCTTCAAGAAGCTTTTCACTTCTGAAGGGAGAAGGAAGTTGAAAGATGAAGCGTTTGCCACGAGTCCCTCTCGAAGCAGGGAGGACACTTCATGAGGATGAAGAAGGAGAGGCTCTGGACATGGCATGCGGGTGGTGAAGCAAGCCGGTTATTGAGCCTATCATGAATTGATCGACAATTACCGCATTACCCAGACTTACATCAATCGGAAAATATGAGAAATCGTCAATAAGTGAATCAATGATTCGCCCTCCAACGATGAGTCTCTTTGAAATAATCAAACGGCAATCAATGAGGCATCGACGCCCGTTAGAGAACTACCTCTGTGCTGGCGTGACGTCACTAGAAATCACATCAAAACACAGACCAACAGTCAAATCAAAGCCCACAAGATGAATGAGCCGAGCTGCAAAGAGAGGTTTTTGCTTCTGCCTCTGCCAGACTTGGCTGCAATATTTGTTGGTTGTCCATGGTGATGCTCGTCGTTGCAAACTCGGTTGAATGATACTGTGTTGTTCATAACTATCTGGGTCGCTAGCGGAATTAAATGTATTGTTATGCTTATTGGTCCCATGGCTATACCGTAGACGTAATGTTAGAACAGGTATTAAGTGTTGGCGAAGTTAACATTGAACATTCTTCGTTCTTGTTGACGAGAGTTCGATCTGCTCATTGTGCAAAAAGGATCGATAGCATTTGTCAACAGAGGGTTCTGTGAGGGGAAGGGTTGGCAATGCAAGCTATGGAAGGGGTGCAACAGGAAAACTCACCGGACAAATGCACTCAATTGTCATGCATTGAGGTTGAACGATCGGTGAAGATCTACTTCCAGGACAGATTCTCAAAAAAAAAAAAAAAAAAAAAAATCTTCCTGAGAGAGCTGGTTTTATATACTATATCTATACACAGAGTGGGCCAAAAGTAGTCTATCTTCTCTGCTGAACAAAACTTTAAAATTTGCTTAAACTTATCCGTTATTCAAAAAAAAAAAAAAAAAGTAATTGCCTGATACGGATTGACTAGGTTATTATGCACCCAATTATGTAAGTAAAATCAATTAAGAAGTATGTTGTGAATGCAGGAGGAACATTTAAATGCGAGTAAATATTAATCGCGAAGAGAGCACAATCGGATGATCCCTGCATGAACGAACATTAAGGAATGTCATCTCTTGTATTGCGCTTCAATACTAACTCTGCTTTGTTTTGATTTTAGGAGATAAACATTAGTGCTAATGTCGCAACAATAGCACTGTTTGTCCCCAATAAGTATTTAATTCTCTTATTATTATTATTATTATTATTATTATTATTATTATTATTATTATTATTATTATTATTATTATTATTATTATTATTATTATTATTATTATTATTTAATTTTTATGTTTTTCACACTGCGATCTGTTTTGTAACACTTTCTCAGAAATGCGTAGCACCATTGGAAAGCATTGCGCTTTTTAACATTGAGTTTAGATAGACTACTTTTGGCCCACTCTGTATATACTAGGGATCATGCGAGTTCTGCCTTGTGTATATGGGCCATGGGTGAAACACTAATAACTCAATTAAGACTCAGGGTTAACTTCGAACTCGTGACTAAGCATTCTCAAGGCTAACCACCCAGCCTCCACTTATATATCTCTAGTGAAGCGTACACTGAATAATTGTCGATGACGATTTGATTATTACGGTGAGCACTGGTACTGAAGCAAAAGAAACTCACTGAGGATGGCTACCACCTCGTCGTCCTGGATGACCTCCAATGACCCTGACACGATGAAGCAGAGTGAATCGAGGCTCTCGCCCTGGTGAAAGAGCATGTCCCCTGGGGCAGTGTGGCTCAGGGTGAAGTGCATGGCCAGGGCGCGAAGGCAGCCGTCGCTGGCCAGACGAAAGGCTGGGTGCTCGTTGAACACTTTCCGGTTAAGGTGCACGCAAATATCTGCCTTCATGTCTTTAGGGCAGTAATTGAGCACCTGAAAATAAACGATTATCTCATTAATGACATTGTTAAACATCAAAATAACTTGGAGAATGGAGCCTTCTTCGTAGATTTTGTGAAATCAGAGCCGAGGTGGCGCCACATAGTGGTGAGCCTGGTTTCGTATTGACACCCTCAGGCTGAACTCATAGCGTTGGATAAGAGCTCGCATACGCTTAGTAACCAGGTATTTGTGCATGAAATAGGAATGAGATAATATCATCAGCTGCATGATGCTGTGATGAGCATCATCAAATAGCATCATCAAGTTTGCGTTCAGAGCAAGTATTTGGATTTTACGCTATAGAAAATAAATTTTCATTCATCTTGCGATTCACCTTTCCATATTTTCGCAGTAAATCGGTGCTTCCTGTGAATGATCACGGTTGCCTCTATAGTTAACCGAGCGATCAGCGACCAGAGATACAAAAGAAGAAGTTACTGTATTGGCAAAATTTTTCCTAAATGAAGTATCTTTGGTTCTAGCGTCGACGTCCCTCGTTGTGCCTCTCGCTAAGTGAGTCGGTAATCGGCTTTCTTATGGTCTCCAAGTTCTTTGCATATACAATAGAGTGAAAGAGTTATGACGTCACTCCATCCCACACCCACGAAGCATTACTTAGAGTTATCTCAAACATCCGGGTATTTGGAAAAACGCTCTTTAGACAGACATTTTTCACTCGCCGTTACATTTTCCACCCTATTAACTTACAATACCAATGCTTCCCCGGAAATGAGGGCAAATTGTCCGATTCAACCTTGCACCGCTTTTGATTGCAGTAATATTCTGTAAACATAGTGTGCCTGGTGGCAGTAATTCGTGTCTTATTCGGCTTCGCCTTCCTATTGCACCCTCGCCATAACACCTGGGTCAATTCTCGCTAAACTTAATGGCCAGAAGAAATGTGAGCACAGCTTCCGAGCCTCTTAGAACCCAGTTTCCATCCTTTCTTCTATAGCAAAGAGTTTTAATTTCCAAGAGAGCAACACGACACACAAGACAGGTGATATCACAGTCATTAGCACATGTTGTGGGCCAGGAAAACAAGGTCATCCAGGCCCTCAGTGGGCACGGGAATCATCTGATCGCCAACAAAGCCTGTGGTCATTGCTGTTGACACGACTCTTCAATGCCCTCGGTTCAGATCAGAGACAGGAGACAACATAACTGAGTCCAGAACATACTCTCATTGCGGTTGTTTAGATAGAAGGCATTGTGCGAATGTACGTCGTTTAATCAGTTCTGACCTAAACATGATTGCATAAGGTATCAGTGCGGTTAGCTTCCTGTTACGCGGCTATTTCTGCTTCAAGTTATGATGTCATTTGCGTGCAACTTGGACGCTGACCTTGTATGTGTCAATTCCTTTGGTCAAGGCCCACGTGGACACCACATAGTCGATGACCCGCTCGCTGAGCGATTTGGGCACGTCGTGGAGCTTCATGAACTCCCTCACGCTGTTCAGCATGTCGTGATAGCGTCCTGTGGCCGAGTACATTTGGTGGAAGATTGTTGTGACGTTACCGAAAATGGTGGCGTACAGCAATGCTGAAAGAGCAAGATGGACATTCCGTATTATCATCAGAATTAAATCAATGTGTATCAGCACATCTATTCATGAGATGAACAGTGCAAAAGGAGCTTAGTATCCCATGCCCGGTTCATAAATGTAACTACTGCTGACGAGTAACGAATAACCGATAACGAGTCGTTATTATGAAAAATCCAAGGCTTCAGCTTTTGTTTGTTTGTTTGTTTGTTTTGTTTTTTTTTTTAATTCGATTAATCAGATCGAAGAAAACAGCTTTAATATACAGCGTTAATACAGAAGAGCTTAAGTCCAACAACCCCAAGGCTGAATAATATGAGGATTACCTTCATAATAACATCTCCTCTCACGTAAATACTCACATCCTATGATCATCATGCAGATGGTGAACACCTTCTCCATCTCAGTCACAGAATTCACGTTTCCGAATCCGACACTCGTCATGCAGGACAACGTGTAATACAATGACGTAACATACGCCATACCATTATTCGGTCCTCCCTCGTATATCACTCTTCCCGTACTGTTGTTTGCCACGTATGGTGACCCGATCTCTCGTGCAAGCTTCTGCAACCAGCTGAGGAGGAGAGAGGAATTAATCATCATTATCGTGTCATGCTGTATTCCTGGTATTTGTCTAAGTAAAATCTGAATTGTTCAGCCAATGACATTGTGAATACTACGATGACTGGATGTGCGTAATGCGTTTGTCACCAAAGACCTTGTAATTATGCCAAGACAGCCAGCTTGTCCTTTGTCCCATTTACCAATGGCTCGCTTGTTGATTTTTATTTTAGTTGATGAAGTCCAGTTATACCGGACTTTGCAACGGTGCTTTGCGCTATTCGTGTTTGTGTTACGCCTATTTTTATATGCTGCGCGACGGCTGGTAGTTGATTATTCTTTAAACGTGTTATTATTGAACATAGCGAGACGAGTGAAAATTAATTCACAGTATTTGCTCATTACGACCAATTGACTAAATGCTACTATGAATAGGAGCCAATGAAATACCACTTGTGATCGGTGTGTGCCTGTGTCATTGTATATATGACCAGGGAACCAGTGAAAGGTGATGATAGGTCTCCCAAAGGGGGCGATGGCCATAACAGGGAGTGTTGTTCGTGTCACATGGGTTTTAACCATGGTCTGGTAAGACAGAACGAAATCTCGTTGGTTGCGTGATAGGAGGCATGCTTTGGTTTTAAGAGCTCCGCCTAAAACCCAAGCGAGAATTGGGGTCCCCTTACATACAGTGACCGTCATCGATTTTTTTTTTTTTTTTTTTTTTTATCCTGCATACTACCACAGGTGGTAGCACTACAGATTCATCGAAAAATTATTATTATTATTATTATTATTATTATTATTATTATTATTATTATTATTATTATTATTATTATTATTATTATTATTATTATTATTATTATTATTATTATTATTATAATGAATGACATTTACAATTTACAATTCATAATTCACAATCACAACGCCTGTGGCCAAACCGAGTCTCGATCAGGGCATGCAGGGTCGGCCATTTTCTGGTGTACACTACTAGCAAGTCATACTCAAGATATTCTGAAGGTCCATAAAAGTTGTTACGTTCACGTGTGGATCACGTGTTCCGTACATCCAGTCAAGGGGGAGGGGGAGGGGGGAGGGTAAGAGGAGCTTGGTGACCACATATTCGTGCATGGCGCGTATATTTACTCGTGTCACGAGATCGCCTCGTCAGGGGTCGCTAAGAGCGGGGTTATAAAGACGAACGCATTGCAATCGATTGACAAGCTCAGCTAATCAACGCTCAAGCCAAGTACATGTACGCTGTACGTACAGGTGTGTACAGGTATACACGCATGTATGGGGAGACAACGCTGCGTGAATAGGGCTGCATGAAAGATGTTAACGTTGTATGGGCGATCCAGAATGGTTGTATTTTGCGTTGTGTAGCGTACATCATCGGATTTCTCGGATAAGTGGGAAAATTATGGCAGACTAAACGTGAGCTATGAAGACGGGACTAATACCAAACTAATGCCTGATTAAATAGGAGGGGAAATAAGGGTGTGTGACGTTGTACGTGGTGATGTCAGTGTGATTCAGATCAATATATACTGGCTACAATTGCGGAAAACGAACATGCAGCTTCTCACCCGAAGTATCTGCCAGCACGCGCCTCTGAGTTTCCAATTGTAAACCAAACACACGCGAACCAATGAGCGATCAGTACAAACATGAAGATCAGTAGTATTAGTACAGCAGCACCGTACTCGATGTAATGGTCCAGCTTGCGAGCCACCCGCCCCAAACGAAGTAAGCGCACGACTTTCAGAGCACTGAACAAACTGCTGATATTCTGTGGCAGAAAAAAATTAGTATTCTCTTTAGATACTCTTGGTACTCACTTCATCAACATGTTGAAATGCATTGAAGACATCATAGGGTAGACAGGACAGAAGGTCAATTACAAACCAACTTTTCAGGTAATTCATTCGAATCACTTTCGGATCCGAGACGACTTCACCCGATGGCCCAACGAAAGTCGTGTGGAAATTGAGGATGATATCGATAAAAAAGACGACATCGACAATTGAGTCGACGACTAGCAGAGGCACATCCTCCATGGTCTTATTCTCGAAGGCAGCGTTGTAAGGTACCATGACTGCGGTGTAGAAAGTGAGCACTAAGATAATCCAATCCCAAGACGCTTTGAAGGCGGAGTAGTGCAGGATGATGTGAGGCGGCGTCTTAGGGGCCTCTTGGCGGTACGATGGCAGGATCTCTGCGTTCAGGTTCATCATCTGAAAGTTCTTTTCGTTTCATTTTGTTTCATATCGTTTCATATCGTTTCATTTCGTTTCATATCCATTTTCATTTCATTTCACCCATATTTAAAGCAAAGTTCACCCATACCCCCATCATGAAGAAAACTCACCTTCTGTGTACCTGTTAAAGAATCATGAAGATAAAATAAATTGTCTGTAATTAGTAAAGTGCATTGCATAACTATAATTATTCATTCGTTGAAATATAATTAATTAATAATTTAATTAATTAATTAAAATTTCCCCAAATAGTCATATATTTAGAACTAGGTTAATGATCACGTGTCATAAATCCAGCTTTTATGCAATTAGTTCGATCGGGGCATTTGTTATCATGTAGGGATGGGTGGTTATCCCACTGACCACAAAACCACGTGACCTATAACACCTGTCAAATCACATCGCATGCAGCTGATTTGGTCACGTGATGCATTAACAGGAGGTGACGTCACAGAAAGCGTGAATTGTTAATCAACTTCCGCTGCCTAATTAACAATCGCTGATGCCTGTATGAAAATACAGAATTCGACCTTACAACCATTAACCACCACTAAAGCCTCATAGTGAAGATTCAGCATTCCCGGATTTTGTTCCCTTAATTTGTACACATGCCTCTTACTTATATCACCCATTTCTACTTATATCTTTTTTAATATTAGTTTTCCATTCGACTTCATGAGGGTATATTTTTGGTGTGATAAAAATTAGCAATCAAACAAATGACAAGCAATGCCTAAAACAAATGTCATCGGGTGATTCAATGGATTTAGCATCATGTGAGCACGGCTTACATTGGCAATTTGTGACGGTTTCGAGTTCTCCATTTTTGTGTTTGGCATCGAGGGCGAAAACTGAAGCAGCACAGAACGATTCCTTGTGACTGATCTTGCAAGACGGGCGAACTTGCTGAGACCGACTGCAGTGGAAATAGAAAATGGTTCAAATTCGTGGATAAAATGCATAAAAAAGCTTCTTCGCATCTCCAGTATTTCGTAGTGATATCTCCGTTGACCGGTAACGAGCCACTGGTCAGTTGAGAAGTAGCCCCCGTATGCTCGTTGACAGTGGAGCAGCCTTGCATCGAGAGGTCGTGACCTTATTCGGCGGCCCCTGCTCCTCCGAGAGCAAGGATCACGTGACTGCCATTACCAACCTCCCGAAAGAGTAGTTGTTCTTCAAAGAGAGAACGAACTGTTCCCGAACCGTACAACGACCACGCGAGGCATTATAATTTACGCTCAATGAGCAGCGCTCTCATTTGTACCGCTTATACACAGAATAAACGTGCATTTCACAATTTGAGTAGGCGCATCTGGAGCTGAATTGAAAGCTGCCAACTGAATGGATCCAGCATTCAATCAGCGGTGCGCATGCCTACCTGCGCCGCTGTTGACTTTGCCATTCTCGTCGTCTATTGGTTGTTTCAGCGCCGTGATGTCTTTGAACGTCAATAGAAAGAGAATCACCGCTTCCTTCTCGTTCCGAATCGGCGCCACGTGCAGTAACAGCCACAGTGGTGTCTCTGATAACAAAATGAAAAGATGGGCGCATAGCGAACGAACAAAGGAAGAATAGTGAGTCTACATTTACACAATGTTCAGCTGTACACGACGCAATGTTAATTATGTAGACCGCTTCCATTTCAGCGAGCGACGGAGCTGATTACTGCCGAAGATCCGTCAATTATTCCTACGTTCCAATTCAATTACACTCGCAGTGTAATGCATATCGTGTGCCCCCGCGTAGATTAAATCATAAATGAGCTAGGATGTCCATTAGATATGCAGTGTCCAGTGGCTAACCCCAGTGGCAGGGTGTTCCACGGTAATGTGCACTGAGAATTGTACACTGTAATGTCCTCATGAGAGCGGTGCGGTGACAAATAACCCCTTAAAGCAACTGCGCACCCTCGACTGAGAAGCATAAGTGCTAAGATATTTATAGAGATTCGACTGTAAGCTTGCTATTCCCTTTCTTTGACCCATAAACATCGCTTCAACACACAGCAATTGTAGTTTGAGGTCCCAAGGGAACAAATTCGGAGGTCTGGCCGAGTTCATTGCTTCTGCCAATGGCCCCCGAGATGCAGCGTCTTCATCCCCCCCCTACTCGTCTCGTACCCTGCAGCTGACTGTTGCATTGGATCATTTTATAGACTTCATTAATTAAGAGCTAAAACGATCTTGCTGATTTATTTATAGGATGTAAGCTTCCGCCTTGAGGGTACTTAATTAACAGCGCGTATCAATTTAACTGACTAGGACATAAATAGATTCCTTGGGCATACGACTCACTGTTTTTCTTGTAGAGCAGGATTTCCACCTGTTCCTGCTCTTGCTTTTCCAAGGCGTCTTCCAATTTCCCCACCGTGTCCCCGTCGGTGAGTTCTCCATACATGAATGAACAGGTGGATGATTTCTGCATAACCTCTGCTCGGTTGTAGCCGGCCAATTTACAAAAGCCATCGTTGCAGTAAACGATTGGGTAGTCCACTATCCTCGCGTTCGCCAAAAGGAAACTGGAATCTGTAAAGGTCAGAATAAGGTCATGAGAAGGTCAGAAGCAATTGTAATCCCATCAAGATCAGATTAAAAGGCCAAGGGCGACCACTGTGTCAAGCAGGTGGCTGTTCAGACATCAAAGTGGTTCAAACTAATCAAAGTGTCTCATTTCAATTGCAGTCGGTCTAATTTTCAATATCATCACGTGTTGCAACCGACCAATCAGCATTAATTTCGAATGTGTCTTAAAGTTGTATGAATCATTCCTCTGACGTCATTGACGTGCTTAAATGAAGTCTGACAAGCCACAGTTTGTCCCGGAATCATATTTTCAGTTGCCTTTGATAGGATGGAAAAAAGTGACGCTACGAAATTCCCCTATATGCCCAGATTGAAAAAGGAGAGCTAGGAGGAAGGGATGACGTCATGACTCTTTCACTCTCCCCGTCTCAATATTCAAGACGCACGCCGATAAACTCACGATTGTGTCATTTACAGATGTAATTTTGGCCATTTCTCGAACACATTCGCTCTGATTCAGCGAAATGCAACTGTTGAATTTTCTGCGAAATCCTCAAAGCTGTTTCATGTCGAGTCAAAGGTGGCGGAACGGAAAGGCGTCTGCGCAGTTCGTATGAGCAGGAAATTAGAAGATCAAATTTGATTGGTCAGTTGATGAATATGTCTGGGTTAATAATAAACAAACGACCCGAAGATCCAGAAGCGTATACTGAATACAAAACGAAATTATATTTTGAACTAATTATTGATGCCTTTTCGGTCGTTTGATCCAATGACAGTTTGACCTGCAACTTCTACAATGCCAGAGACCTTTGACCTGATTGGGTCAGGGTCAAAGGCATAAGGTCATCGGCACGAGTTTCAGCGGACCATAATCTTGAAAAAAGCACCGAATGACCCCTGATGGATGAATAGTGGGGGAATGGATGGGTCAATCAGTGTAGAAGGGGATTAAGGGATTGTGGGGTTCAAAGCAAGGTCAAAATTGGATCCAGGTCATTGAAAGATCTCATTTTCATAAATACAAGTAACAATCTGACATAAAAACTGGAAAGACATCTGGAAAGCTTGATAGACTAATATTAAGCATTACTCCCAGGGTATAAGAGAGCAAACCCCATGGGAGAGGAACATACAAGGAAACAGCTGAGCCAAGGAGAGGGGAAGGGGGCAGGGAGGGGTTTAAGAGGGCTCATGGGGAGAAGGAGAGGTTCAGAAGGATGCGTGACAATTGCACATCTACAAAAGCACCGAGAGAGCAAAAAAATAAAACAACAAAAAAACATGCGATTTAAGAATAGACACGTGGCTCGCCATAAGATCCTCCAATATTAACAGCAATCAATGCAAAAACAATTGCAATTAAAGCTGCCATAATTTATTAATGTTTCCTAGATGGGTGAAGTTATTCAGAGATGGATAAATTATTGAGATGATGTCGAGTTGAAAGTCCGGTTAGTTATAATTATGAGCTATATTTTGGAAACGTCAGTCTCGGAATTGAGACCTTGAGGGCGATTTAATCCGATTTATACCGTCGATACATCGGATGTATCCGACCTAAGTTAATTAACTCATTCACTACCAAGGCTTCAGTTTGCTTACGTGTTTCTTTGTATTCGCGAGGGGGACATAATGTTATTATGTTATAAAATATATAATTGTATATCATTTTATGACTTAACTACAAATCGGACGAAACAAATTTAAGTCAATGAATTAATTAGCGTCAAAGGGAGGCTAATTGTTCGATGGAGGCGCTATTGATTTCACATTAAATGGTGCATAGTGCAGGGTGGAGAGGGTTGTCAGAGGGTGTTTTCCTAAGAGTGTGGCTTCCGTTCTCGTCCCTTCCGGGATGATATAAGTGACTGTACAGTTAACGATACGAGTGATCTGATCATGTTCTGTCGCCATGAAGGGTCAGCTGAAGGCACGTACAGCCTGTCTCCTTCATCATAGACGCTTCCAAAGGCAAGCAAATGTGGGAGAGGCAATGAGGAATCGAAGCGATCCCTTGGGTGTGTCGTGGGTGGAAAAAAAAGTACAAAAATTAAGAGAGAAAGGGTAAAATGTGGGCGTATATATAGGGTTGAAACGAATATTAATGAGTTCGTGTATATGCATGCGCGTATATTATTAGTTAGCCAACTATCGGCGGCGATTGCGCACAATAAAACTTATATAAATTATGAATGATACCAACAAAAGAGTCTGGTGCTGGATCGATGATTTTCGGGTCAATAAACTAACTTTGGTGATAGTTACAATGACCTGTGTTTGATACACGAGTCAAGGGAGCTTATTCGCAATCCTTTGATCCATATCAAATTTGATTGATGATTGGTGATTTTTACTATGTCGTTAAACTTGACTTTAAAAGTCGATTTCATAGCAACAATAAGGCGTGAACAGTGTTGAATTCCTTTACTGATTAAACATTATGTAATTGTCTACTAAGCAGTATATTGAGAATGCAAAACACAATTAGATTTTGGCAGTCACCAATGCGAAGGTGCAGGTACCTGTAGACCGATGTCTGTAGTTTTCCTCGTAAAATTTCATAATTAACATCAGAGGCATCGTTTTCTCTTTCTTTTGAATTTCTATTTAAAAACTCAGAATTGCGTAATCATCACAGTGACATTGAAACCCCACGCAAGAATGTAATTTCAAGCAGCTCATTCTGTTCTCAATTTCCGGTTTTCGAATTACACCGTTGATTAATGAAGTGCAAATCATGAATAATGATGTTGCTGCGGTTGTTCGGTAGTAATTATAATTATAATTATAATAGTATTATAATAGGACGGGGGAGCCGTGGATCTCCAGACACCTGTATACTGACTAATTACACTAAGTTAATTACATATTATATGCAATCGGAGCGAAGGTGTGGCGCTAATTAACTCAATCAAAATGAAACGCTGATGACATTTCGGTAAAGGCAGCGATACGAAACTTAACTCCAGGGAATAGAAGATGACTCAGCACGGAGCACCAATCCGACTGAACAAATTAGTTGAGTGCACGGACAAGGGGATTTCCCTCAGGATCCACAGCACTTTGTCTAATCATAAAGCGAGTACCTAAACACGCAAAGATCGCTGCTGCAGTTAACATTAGGGCAACGCAACATGCCATTGACACCGTACGTTTTAGGGATCTCTCCGAATGAGCATTTCATCAGGATTACTCTGCGTATAGATAAGCCGTATCTTCAGACATGCATCACGTGTGCATGTATTAATGACAATATTAACTGATTATTTCTCCGACCGGGTTGAACCCTCCGTGTCTCTCCCAAGAGGAACGGACCATTATAGCCCATTTATAGCACGACGCAGACCACAGCATGGGGCGGTTACAGTAATCGCAACGAGAACATCAATCAATGATCCTGTATTGAACAATTATCGATGCCTTACCAACCATATATCGATCAGTGTCTGCTCTTCCCTCCGAGGGGAGCAGTACAGAGGTGTTCCTCTTTTTTTCTCTCTCCCTTCGCCGGTTGCAATCCCCTGCGTGCACCTGTACACACCGTCCCACATACACGACACCTGACAGTGTATTATAGTGTAATATAAACCATGTATTTGCCCGTTTCTGTGAATTATTGCGCGCCTGGTATTTGAAGATAGTGTTGGATTTTGTCCCTCGAGAAAGAGAGGCAGTCAACATTTCTAAAACCTCATTACTTTCGACATGAGTCGTTGGTAGATTCTGACGTGAAGTCGAATTTTCATAGAGAACCAAATGCACCTTTCAACCAATCGTCGATATCAGCTCAATAGCTGATCGATGATCCCACAAATTGAAGACGAAAGTTCATATTGGTCACAAAGGAACTAAACTAAACGATTACAGGGGACAATACACGCAGCTTGAGACCTCCTGTGCCATCGAGCCTTAATCTGTACACCCAGTGATACACACAGACATTGAGGGCAGCCAACAGTGGAGAGATATCCCTCATAGTAATTAATGAAAGGCCTTGCAGATACAATTAGCGCGCTTTGTTCCCCATTAGGACCAAGCAGGAAGGGGCAACCGACCTGCCTTGCTCCACTGCGCCGGTTATCGACACACACCGCAACAGTATCAACTGTTACACTGTATAACGTTCGAGCACATTGATTCAACGTAACACTATGTAATTGTACCTCACTACCAGTCACCTTCTCTTTACCTGTTACTCTTCCTCTCTTCTTGCCACGTGCGTGACTCAGTCGCATACATCAGATCTTGACACTTGGCCACCAGCGCAAGAACTATTCTATCTCATTAATATAGCTCGTTTGCATCTTTTTAGCTTTTAGCACAAGTGCGAATAAGCAACAGAATGACTCCCTAAAGTGTTGATTTCGTTTCGCTTGCAGCTGTGTGGGTGACACTGTGGGAATGAACACTTACGCAGTGGCGAAATGGCCAGAACGACCACCCCATGCAATATTCAGCATCTGTGCATAGGCATGTGTTCGGGAGTCTCTAAGTTTCGTTCCCCTGCCCCTTTAGTAACCTCCACCTTCTCTTTTGTCGACTTCCTCCAAATAATATATGTATTATACTTGTAAAAAATGCTGAAAAATAGTATCTGACATCTATACAGCTTTCCTCTTGGGAGTGAGTCTCTTATAACATCTCTGCCATACCTTTTACTTCCATGGCTTTGTTAGTTAACCCACGTTGTGTTCGCAAACATCCAAACAGGAAGAGATCACAGAACACGGCGATACCTCCCGCAAGGCCTCGGTCTTTCCTGATATCACCCTCAGATAAATCCTGACATAAAAACTAACGCCCCTGGATGGAAATGTCCCGGCGCATCAAGTCATTAGTCATCCCTGTGCTTCTGTCGTAAACGTAGCAAGTTTATATTTGACCTACATGACTACGGTAGTGGTCTACGATTATATACGGTTATTCTGACGGCAATGCTGGTTTGGTTACAGTGTTAAGATAATTTTAATCTATGAGAAAGTATACCGAGAGACCGGAACTGAAAGAGGTGTAAAAGCCTCATTCAAAATTCAAAATGTCCCGGAAGTGTGTGTAACCATGGCAACGAGCGACGCTATTGATAACGATGTATTTTGTTCAGCAACGCGATTGAAATATTAACACACAACTCTTGTTTTAAGAGAGGCGCCGAAATTATGACTTTTGATGAATATTTCAGAGCTAGTGTTGTCGGTTGACGAAGTCTGACGGGAAAAACAATCGAAATCCTTCGTTGTCAGAGACAAAGAACGCCGTGAGTGTGTGCTGCATGGAGGCCTTGCATATTACAATATTGGGCTATAAACCTTTTGTTCCACTCCTGGTTGGCACACAGTCAAACAGTTAACCGCTGTGCGTGAGGATGCCATGTTAGCACCTGGCAATACCGGCGTGCGTTCGTTTCATAATTGGGTATAATCATTGATCGTAGGCAAACACCTTCAAGACCAGATATAGCAGCCGGCTTGCAAGCACTCAATTCTGTTCTTTGATGCTATTTTCAAGAGGATACAACACCCTCTGCATGCTTCTTGGTTCCTTGGGACCTAATTAAAGCAGTTGTCATGGTAACCTAATAAGAGAAAAAATTGCCAAAAGCGCAAAGGTGCAGCTACCATAATATGCGTAGTAATTATGATGAATCAAGCAGACAGCAATGAATATTCATGAGCTCGCTCCGTGTCCCTTATAAGCATCGATCATGCTTGCATTGCGCTAACAGAATTATGTAAGCGCGCATTGTATTCCACGACTTCTGAAACCCGATCCGCCATCCCCCCCCTGGATGCCGTGGTGTGGTTGGCCCCCTCGCTCCCCCCCCCCCCGTCTCATCTCGCTGTATGCACACACCGTTTACCTTCAATGCATCATCCTCACGGTTATTATTCACAGCATTGTCACTCATTAGTTCTCAGTCACTTCTATCGTCCGTAAGTAGGAAATTACAGATTAATTAGCCCTAACTATAGATACTTAAATAATTTTGCATGGCGCAATACAGGTTCCCTGAAACGGGGCATAATTCTGCATTATTTATTTCAGTCGCAATCGTATATGTCCCCATTATGTGATGTACTGACTTAGAAAACATACCATGCTTTGGTTTGCAGATGTTCGAGCCGTTAAACGTTGGAGTGGTAACCCTACGTTTTAACCCTCAGCCAAAACAGGCTATTTATGCCAAACGCCCTGCGCATGCGTAATAGTCAAACGTCCCTCGCTAGCTACTCTGCATCATGCACCGCTGTATAATTATTTCAGTTCAGTACAGTTGACTTTTAGTTAAGATTACTTATCCCTTAAATGATGTTCAGTTCTTATTATATGTTTTCTGTGAATTTAATTATAAGTTCTCCCATTTCAACCCCTTTTATAGATAACATAGATGTGTGTTCTTATATTCAAGAATACACACCAAGCAACAAACGAGCGAAATATAGGTAAAGCACATAACTGTTTCATATTATTTTAGTTCATAATATTATTCTCTTTACAGTGTACATTTGCATTCACGATAAAGCAAATATAGATTGCTTCATTCTGATTGGCTGAGAACCACACGACAAACGCTTAGCAACCCTGGCTAAATAATTAACAATAAATAAAACAAAAATATAGCCTAAAAAGTATTTTAATTAGAAGTTCATGGGGCAGATTCATTTGCTTGGCCTTTGAGGGAAAAAATTGATAATCGACCATGCAGCATGGCTTCGAATTATTCATGTCTTTGTATAATTAATATATTATATGCCTTTAGGAAATAAAGATATATGGCATCATGCATTGACATTATAATAATAATTCAACACCTCCCATTCTGACTTGATTTCGCATCCTCTCACCAATCTAATTTCTCACCAGTCTCGTGCCTCAGCCAAACTCTTCTGTTCATTAATTGCCTGATCATAAAATAACCTCAATTGATTCCCCCACAAACAAACAACCATTTCTCAATCATCCGCATCGATCTCTATCGATGTGATTATCGAACTGGGGAGAATTTCTCAGAACCCCTCTCTGCACCCGTTTCCTTTGCAACCTCCCACCTCTAATCATGCAATCTCTCTCCCCAAATCCTCTATACACCAATCTCTGTCCAATTCACCTTAATCTGCCGATCCTGGATAGTGATGTTGCAATCTCTTTACAGGTGTGTGAAGCGTTGTCCCACGCGTCCGTGGTGAAACAACGGTTCTGTTGATGTAGATCTCTGGCCTTGTTTTCTTGTTAAGAAAACCATCGTGGTTCGTGGAAAATTAAGTGCATCGAAACATGCATTAATTATGTCATCGGATCTATTCGTCTATATTGGCGCGCAGTAAATGGGACCCATTTCGCTTATCCCCTATTTAATTATCGATAAAGCTGCGGGCATTCTACTGTTGGTGATATACGCAGCCTTGTCCCATTGTATAACTGATCATTTCAAATTTATGCCTCAGCCTGCGGAGATCTTTCCTTCATTTATTCATTCATCAGACTGTGAACGCAAACCTCATTTTATATTAAAACGAGACGAAAACAAGACAACACAACGACGGTACAGGTGTCTCCGGGGATGGTAAACCGGAGATGAGGTTGCATTGTTTTTGCCAGCAAACACAATGGTTTCACTAATGATCAATACAGCTCCTCCACCTGTATGGTGCTTGGTCATTAGCCCTTGGGCAAAGTGACGATAATAGAACTGCACCCCCTCATCTCGCCCCTTCATCTGCCTGTAGCGAAAATGCCACCCTCTCGATTTGACAGCAACGCGTAGAACAGCTGCCCAAAGCAGCAAAATTCAACGAAGGGAAAAAACAACAGAAAAAAAGCAACAAACTAATCCCAGAGGACCAGCTATAGGGAGAGCCAGCAAGCTATATGCTGCTATGGCAAACGCCAGCACGCAATGCTGAAAACTGAATTCACGAAACGTATTGTTTCACTGGAATGAAACCAAAATCACAGAATGGCACTCAACGCCTGCACGACGCGAAACAAAAGCAAACGACTCCATGCTTACACGTGGATCGCCCACTCATATGGTTTAAATGACAACGTCATAACTTACGTTGTCCATTCGATCTGCGTATAATGTTTTCAAGGAAGGTGTTTTGTGGGGCAACCAAGCCCCGACGTGACGGCATGACGAACTAACGGTGGCACAGGCGGTAATCCCGAATAGGTCGTCGTCTTTCTGCTCTGTCTCGCATCCTCAACTGAACAGCATCCTTTAGCCCCGATAGACGCCAGCAGACCTCTCAGTTGTTGAACACCACTGAAGGAGAATTATTCACTGAAGACGATTCACCAAACATAGACAAAAATCCGCCATATTGATTGTATAGTGAGGAATCCGTGAGATTGTTGGGACAATGAGTTTTGAGGTGAGCACGTAGCGAGTAGGGGAGCAGGGTTGCCTCCGCTGCCGCCGCGAATGGTCGAGGCGCAAATGGATTATTCATGCAAACCCTTGTGTCACCTGCAGAGCGCATGCGCCCTTGCGCTGGAGTGACGCACCTGATCGCTGTATACGGGTTGCCATGACGACCAGGTATATATGAGATGGACTCAGGTAGAGGAGTACGTGAGGGAGCATTTCGATAGTGGAGGAGGAGGAGGTGGAGGAGGAAGATAAGTTGGAGGATGGACAGTAAAAAGGCGGGAACAGTATATAGGAACATTGATGTTTTTCGCAGACTTCGAGGATAAGATCGGGTTGGAAAAAGTGTTTTGGTCAGGTCGTCGTAAAGAACGTACATTGGGGTTAAAATAAGTGATCTATAAGATGATAATATATAAGAGAGGAATCCGGAGTGGTACAACATTGCAGAGAGGAAGAGTTGCATTTGGGTAGCGAGAAGCCTGTGCAAGTGCATTCATACATTCACTATTTACAGAGATACAAAAAGCAAATAAAGAAAAGGGATTCCAAGAACTGTCTCGAGAAAGGGGAGAGGGGGTGAGGCTAGGTCAAGATAAGGCGGCTAATATTCGTGACATACATCACGCAGGGTGTCTTGTTGGGTGACAGGGATGTACATTTCGAGCCCGGTCTGTTCCTCGGTCGACGCAGACATTGATTCCAAGAATCAATATGGCGTCGCATGGCTGCGTCTCTGCGGCCTTTGACTGCGGCAATAAAGGCAGCGTAGAAAGCAAACAATCGGCGATATACGAGCCTCCGTCTTTACGTGATTTGTTAAAAGTTTACCCTTTTTGGGTGATGAAAATTTGTCTGAATGTTTAAGCAAAGTGAAGTGAAGAAAGCGTGAATGATTAGTCTGAGGATCTGGCGAACCCTGAACGCTATGATTATACCATTATGTGTGCATTGCGTCCACGTAATGTGTACATTATAGACGTAATGTCTAAATTTCATAGTGGACTTCAGTCGAAGAGTGAGCGTCTTCATGAGTCACCATGATTCAAGAAGTAGAGATGCAATTGGGGAGATGGCTGTGGGTTGTCGTGAGAGGCGTTAGTCAAAGGTGGAGAAAGTTGTAGGTATCATCTGGAAGCACAACCACAAACTGCTGGTGATCGACGGTGAGTAGGTACAACTACATGGTCGGCTACTAGTAATGGAAATTATCTTGATTATACAATGTACTTGCTTGATTCAAGTTCAAGAGGTTTAGGGCGTTTCATAAACTTCCATAGGTTATTTTTACCCATGAACATCATTATTATTGATCGATGATTATTGCTGATTCTGTCGACTTCTGACACCAGTTGTGTTTTACTGACCTATCAGTACTATACGTGTTGTTATAGCAACCAGGGATCTACTGATGAAGGAGTGTTTTCCATTAACCCTAGTACGTATACTGCACTTCCTATGACCGGTCGATATCATTTTAGACAACCCTCGTATATGTATGGGCATACATACAGAATGACATAAATCATTACAATAATTATAATTAAGTAAACTAAATACAATCTACTTCCATAGATAGCTGAGATAGCAAATTATAACAACAACACCATAAACACAACAAAGACTTGTACAAATGATAACTTCTTATAATACTGAATGTAAAATATTTGAATTGAATCGGCTGAGAGCCGATGTTGACAGTAATCGGCTAAAAGCGACTGGCCGACGGCACCAATTAATCGGCGGCGGCTGGCTAAACGGCCAATCGGCGGCGGCTCCGGGGTCTAACCCCAACCCCGTGTACGTCGGTCCCGTGACAGCCAATCGAGTGTGAAGATACAAGGTGCTAAATGCCGGATGGTCCCTTCAATAGTCAAATGGTATAATCATAGGCTTTCTGCTCTGCACACTCTGACGTGGGACAAGATTTCAAATTATTCAATTGACAAACCATTTGAAAACTAGCTGAAAATTACCTGCACTACTACAGTATACCCAAATGAAATGCTCCTCATAGTTATTAACCGAGTCTCAGTGCGAGCAAATCGGCAAACTGTGATTGAGAAAAGTATCAAGGGCATGCGCTGTCGTACCAAATGTTATCAGAGAAAGTTTTGAGCCGATATTTTCTAAATCATTCGTGAATGGACACCAAGGACGGAAGCCGATCCCGTTCATTCATCAATATGGAGAATAAATAAATAAATAAATAAATAAATAAATAAATAAATAAATAAATAAATAAATAAATAAATAAATAAATAAATAAATAAATAAATAAATAAATAAATAAATAAATAAATATTATTACTATGGGGACCTTGGTCTGTACTCCACCCAAACCTTGAGGGGGTATTTTTCATTTGAACCGTGGCACTAATTGTTGCCTCAATGAAAATTCAAAATTGTGATTCAATTGGAAATAATAATATTTTGATGTCACGAAAAATGAGACATGGCACGAAATATGCAAGAGCCCGGGAGTTTCCGCGACTTGGTAGAGATACAATTTAGATAAATGTTGTCCTAGTACAGCTGTATAAATAAAGCAAAAGGTCAAAATTTTAATTTTGTGACTTTAGACTGATTTCGTTACCTATTACGTCCGTTTTTGGTAATTATTTAGGATTCTGTTATTGCTTGCAATCAAGTACAAATCTATTCATGAAGGGTTCGCAAAAAAGCAAAAAGCAAAAAAAAAAAAAAATAATAAATAAATAACTTGCTTCCAAGCAAAGGCAGTGCTAAGCAGAAAGATATGGAGGGCACGCACAATGTTGGCTATCTCTGGACTGGCTGAGATCGATCCCGGTTGTGGAATAGGATTAACTATCAATCCTGCTGGGAGAGGGTTCCCAAAAGCCAGTCGGAATGCAACTGATATATTAACTCTGCATTTGGGGCAGCTAGATACAGAGCCTAATGCTCTGTATCTAGGTGCCAAGTGTTATATAGGTATGGGATCTAAAATTATAGGTGGCAAAATGATGGGAGGCACCGAGAGAACAATTAAATAGCGCAAGTCCTTGCGTTTTATTGCAATGTTTCTCAAATCGATTTTTCGAAAATGAGAGATTTATCAAAATTTCACACTTCGAAGGAAATTCCAAAACGGAAAAAATGCTCTCTTCGTCAGTCGAGAGTGGCGTGACTTTGAAGCCCTGAATTATATCAATCCCACCTTTATATTACCATTATATATAATGGGCATAATAATTAGTGGTAACGCACGCACTTGCATAATGGTGTATACAATTACATGCGTAAATATTGTGACATGCAGGGTGAATTCGTGATAAACTAATATTGAAAATAAACACAAACAAAATTCAAAATTTAATATGGAATGCTTTAATAAATGTAATATAATGTAATAATGTAATGCCCAATTGAAGTAATAAGTAATTGAAGTAATAAACCATATAGAGATATAAAAATCCACATAATTATCTGACTTAATCTTAATCTATATTTATCCAACAGCCTAATTTTGATTGGCCCTTGACATCTCCGGGTGTCATCCAGGTCAAGCAGAGAACATCATAAAATTTGTGCAAATAAAATAAAACGTACTGAAATTGCACCATAAGTACTTCGGAGTCCTTAATATGTTTCAGTACGGAGTACTCGAAGTCAGTGCTCCGAGATACAGGAAATGTGCTGGACTCTCATGGAAGACTTTTAATTATGTCATCTATGAATCACAATTAATCCTTCAATTATAATTGTTGTCAGCCCTATATCCAGAATCTAGAGCGAGAGGAAAATATAATTATTTCCCATCCTCACATAAATTTAATAATGGTCACGTTGAGTTACGTTGTATTCCTTGAGCCACGAAGTGAGCATGTATAGACGCATGGAATATACTGACAGTATTCGCTAGCAATGATCCATTTAATTGTATTAAATATTATTCTTAATGCAAAAAATACGAATGCGAAAACCAAACTTCTTTTTTTCTGGCTTCTTGTTTGTTCAACATGCACCATTTAATCATAATATATATTTAAATTACGCTTTAAAGAATGATTAAAATGTTTGATAGAAATCAGCCAGATAGGTAACTAAGATATATATTTTAATTGCGTACTTGAAAAAACAAGTTCACAGCAAATAAACAAAAGTAAAAATTTCTATGAAATAAAAATTCTGTGAAATAATAGGATCGCCGTGTGCAAATGATCACTCACCTAGCTAGCATTGTCAACTGGTTTAAGAAGCATAAACACCTATAAATACGCAAAAATACTGAAATACTTAGGCCTATAATATCGCTCAATGATCAATCATGATGTGGCAATAACCATGGTTATTCACCCCTGCATGTGACGAGAGGAAATTCCCATTTTTACAGCCGTTATGATCATGACGCAATAATAGCACAATTTAAAGTCATTAAAATCTCCAATTTAGACTCACAATAGTAAACCTCGTCTTGCGCGCCTTCGTGACATTAATTTGATATAATTGAACTCACCGATTGGAGCATTATCTCAGACACAAATTATTGGCATATATTGCAAAGATTGGAGCATTCTTAAGCAAAATAAAATAACACGATCGCAACCTATTAGTGACGTCATAGCGTTACATGCAATTACACGTTAAAAATAGAACGCAATGTGACGTCATAGCGCGATGCATTTCAAGGAGATGAAACGCACATCCGGTGATGCATGCCTTAGAATCGGCTGTTCTGCAGCCCTCCTCTAATATTATTTGATTTTGTTTACCTCTGTATAATAGTATAATTTTTTAGGATCATTTATGAAAAAAACTATATGTTGGACAATGTTTACCTCTGTATGAATATTTTTAACTATATGTTGGACAAGTTTGTCATTAAATCTATTTGTATTATACACTACATTATCATACACAAACAATAGCAAGCCTATATATTATGTGTACACAGACAATAGCAAGCCTATATATTATGTGTATAATATATCTTGAACAGTAATGTTCATAAGTATCTTGATTTAGCCAGATTTGCAACATGGAACACCTTACCTTGCTAAGCTTCCCTTGATTGCCAACATCAAAGCAGACCAATTTGACACTATTTACATATTGCACTTGTCAATGCCGTTGTTTCTTTCGCTGGGCAGTACACCCCTGGAACGTTCTTGTTCAAGACCTTTCTACCGTAATTGAAACAGTTGAAATTCGTTTGATCAAACAATTTGATAACATCACATAAACATGAGAGGAATAATATAACAATCAATCGTCCTTGTGTTGCAGTTTAAGATTAGCAAATACTCCTTCAAGTACTCGTTACACCGCAAAAGAAGTACAAGCACGTACCATCCGTACCAGAGACGGACGATAATTAAACATATTTACAATGATGCCCTGCTATATATCCATTTAATATATTCAAAAGTAAAGATGCAGTAAAAATATAGTGTGTTTCGGTACCAGGCAATGGGGTGCGTTTATATCCGGTTTTACGACCATTAGTGCTCTTCATAGTTCATAAGATTTGATTTGAGTTTGCATACATTAAGCGAATGGTATATATACCCCGTAGTACACAGAAGACTTCATTCAGCCAACAGGCAAAAGCGAAGAAGAGAGAGAAGAAGAAAATTGATATTTCTTCTTGCTTTCTTTCCTTGGACCAAAGAGAAAAGGAAATTTCGCAGTGAGTTTTTTTGTTTGTTTTTCAGTATTTCTCTGTAGCAATATTCAATTTGAATCAGTTTCAGCAACCACGATCGAACTATTGCCTCATATCAAAAGGTCAATGTATAAAAGCATAATTATTTTGCCGTTGTGATGTGAAAATAATTAACATGGTGTGTCGAAATATTGCCATTATTTTAATCTGAACGATCAATTTGCAATGATAATTTTAAGTATCATCATATTTCATACTAAATCCCAAAGAAATGTTTATGAGAAATTAGTTGACTTCAATCAAAATGCATAGAAGTAGTTAAACATTACAGATATAACCAACTCAAAAAAAAAATGTCTTACTGAGCCCCTAACCCAACACCTATAGTATAATATATAAGTATATGTATACGTATCTTAATTCTTACCACTATATCCGCACACTTGATTTCTCAAACGAGTATTTTTCTCAATGCATTAATTCATTATCTAAGGGTTTTTATTCCCCCCCTCCCTTTAAGTAATGATACGGCCTTAGAATTCCATTCCGCAACAGAGAACTTTTCGGTGCTTGCATCGAAAACTTCAATGAGACGCCCTGGGCATTGAATTTGAATATTAGTCAAGGCAAAAGCAAGCGAAAAAAAAGAAGAAGTTGAAATCTACATTAAAGCCTAAAATCTAATGCGCTATCGGAGGATTTTAACAAATGAGACAGATTGCCCAATGAAAAATACTAAAACCTCACAATCGGCCATTACCACTAGAATTGAAGAGATCACCAACGAAAGGGAAATATTGTGACAATAGGGAATCTGTAAAGGAAACCTATATAATTTCAGGACCTCACTTCATAGCCAATGGCGCAATCTTGGCTACTAATCCTAGCAGTGCTAGGTACGACTTACAACGGCATCAATAGCCGAGCAAGTGAGTATAATCAAGAGAACATTTTAGCAGGTATTACATGGAAACCTCTTCTTCAGGCTGCCCAGTTCCCGAATGCAAGAATCTCTGTGAACTTGGATACATTAGCGATGAATTTGGATGCCAAACATGCGAGTGTCAGCAAGAAGTTGACTGTGAAGAAATGAGCATGTGCAGAATCAACTGCGCCAATGGATTCAAGGTTAATGCTGCCGGCTGCAGTGTGTGCGAATGCTACGAATGCTCAGAAGTGGCATGCACTGCTGACTGCTTGAACGGCCACCAGGTAGATGCCCACGGATGCCCCACCTGCGATTGCATTGACTGCCCTGAAGTCGCCTGCACCCAAATCTGCGAGTTCGGCAACAAGATCAACGCTCAAGGCTGCTCCACCTGCGAATGCCATGAATGTGCTGAGATTGCCTGCACACAGCACTGTGCCCATGGCCAACTTGTTGATTCTCATGGATGCCCGACCTGCGAGTGCTTTGAATGCCCTGCTGCCGCATGTGCTATGCATTGCGAGCATGGATTCAAGGTCGACACCCACGGCTGCCAGACCTGCGAATGCTATGAATGTTCTGCCTTTGAATGCCAATTGTACTGCAGCAACGGATTCCAGTTCGACAGCCATGGCTGCCCGACCTGCGAGTGCCACGAGTGTGCCAACAGCATCTGCTCTCTGCACTGCGAGCACGGCTTTGTCCAAGACGAATTTGGCTGCAACACATGCGAATGCAATGAATGCCCTGAGCTGGACTGCCGCAACATCTGCGAGAACGGACACAAGAGAGACGCCCTGGGCTGCCAGACCTGTGACTGCCAGGTGGAAGACGTGGAGTGCTTCGACATGGAGCAATGTCTTCTCTACTGCCCCAACGGATTCAGCACCGATTCAAACAACTGCAACACCTGCGAATGCTACCAGTGCCCACAAATCGCCTGCACTCAAGCCTGCGACCATGGTCACAAGATGGACACCCATGGCTGCCAGACTTGCGAATGCAATGAGTGTGAGCCATTGATGTGCACCCAGGACTGCGACTACGGAACCAAGATTGATGCCTTGGGCTGCCCAACATGCGAGTGCTACGAATGCCCTACATCCGCCTGCTCCCAGTTCTGTGCTCACGGTCACCTGTTTGACTCCCATGGCTGCGAGACCTGCGACTGCTACCAATGTGAAGAAATGGTGTGCTCCATGCACTGCGAGAATGGCTTCAAGGTCGACTCCCATGGTTGCAATACCTGTGAATGCTACGAATGCCCAGCTATTGAGTGCCGACAGTTCTGCAGCAGCGGCTTCAAGAGAGACACACACGGCTGCCAGACCTGCGAGTGCAATGAAGAGCCACAGACCTGCGATGAGCTGAAGGGATGCAAAATCAACTGCGCCAATGGATTCAAGGTTAATGCTGCCGGCTGCAGTGTGTGCGAATGCTACGAATGCTCAGAAGTGGCATGCACTGCTGACTGCTTGAACGGCCACCAGGTAGATGCCCACGGATGCCCCACCTGCGATTGCATTGACTGCCCTGAAGTCGCCTGCACCCAAATCTGCGAGTTCGGCAACAAGATCAACGCTCAAGGCTGCTCCACCTGCGAATGCCATGAATGCGCTGAGATTGCCTGCACACAGCACTGTGCCCATGGCCAACTTGTTGATTCTCATGGATGCCCGACCTGCGAGTGCAATGAAGAGCCACAGACCTGCGATGAGCTGAAGGGATGCAGAATCAACTGCGCCAATGGATTCAAGGTTAATGCTGCCGGCTGCAGTGTGTGCGAATGCTACGAATGCTCAGAAGTGGCATGCACTGCTGACTGCTTGAACGGCCACCAGGTAGATGCCCACGGATGCCCCACCTGCGATTGCATTGACTGCCCTGAAGTCGCCTGCACCCAAATCTGCGAGTTCGGCAACAAGATCAACGCTCAAGGCTGCTCCACCTGCGAATGCCATGAATGTGCTGAGATTGCCTGCACACAGCACTGTGCCCATGGCCAACTTGTTGATTCTCATGGATGCCCGACCTGCGAGT
>KB295623.1:373415-409483 GCA_000328365.1 Capitella teleta | reverse complement strand
TGAGTTAGTATGTAGACATGTTTTATTTCTCTCAAAAGAGGGATCATTTTTAATNTGCTTTGCTAATTCCAACACCAAGAGGGCATCCTGATGTTTCAGTTCAGAAAGCACGTGTCTCTATGTAGTTGTATTGCCAGCAGAGCCCATTTTAGGTTTTTTTCCCACTGCATCATATCCAGTGACCAAATTCAATTAAATATATATATAATTGGACATGGGTTGATTGTATAATCATATTTTGATGCTTGCAGTGCAGTGCACATTGAACATTTCTACACTAATTCATGAGTGCTATGCAAATATGCTTAGTAATTCAATCACCCAAATTTGAAGATACCATCTCAAAATCTACAATGGTAGACACCTGCTGAAGCAATGAGTATACTTCACAGTTTGCTGTTGTTATAGACTCCATTGTTACCTGTTGTAATATCAATATATGCATGATTAACAGCCAACAACTGAGTATTCTAAGGGGACACTTATTGTGGACTTGAAAGGGTTAAGTGCTTGTTGATTTTTGTAGCCACCCTTGAATCATGGTGTTGGGCATTAAAACCCAAGCTACGAGTCTTGTCATGCATGCACCGGCATGCACTAACACAATATAAAACGGAATTGAGGATGCTTCGCAACTTAAGAGAATTTTGTCGTTAGTGTTATTTTAAGTTCTCATCCCCAGCCTTTAACAGGAATTTGTATGTTGATTTGGATTGTTTTGATAGGCATGAATAGGATTTCTTTGGGAAACACAAATTGATGGGGCAAAATGAGACTAAAAATGTTGATTTTATTAAAATCTGCTGTTAAAACGGTTCTAAATTCACTGATATGTCATGTAATACTTTTATTCAAATGGAAGTCTATCATCGTTAATTGTTTGATCACTCTACTCTTCCTCTCCTGCTGCAGCTTTCAGAACCACAATAAGAGCAACAACGAATTCTTTGAAGTTGATGGTTCCCTCATCGGTCTGGTCAATTGCTCCTACAAGCTCATCAATCTGCTCATCGGTGACATCAGCTCCGGTCTGGGCAACAAGTTCCTTCAGATTATCGGGTGAAATGCATCCGGTGTCATCAGTGTCGATTTCCTTGAACAGCTGGTAGAGGACGAGCAGCCTGGCAGAAGAGAGTGATCATGTAATTTGTAATCAAGAGTTAAGCTTCCCAAAAGTACTTGTACTCATTTTCAAGGGTTAAACAGATATGTAGTCTCACCTTCTTCGGATTGCTCCACGGATGAGTACGCATGCGCAAAAGTTCTCGAAGTTAACAGTGCCTTCTCCGTCGGGGTCAGCGCGGGCAATCAAAGCCTGAAGTATATATGCGTTCATTAATCAAGTGTACTTGATATGATTTGAAGTAGGTACTAGTACTTATTATCTTGGCTTAGAGCCAAATATGACCGGTTTAAGAGGGTCATGGGAAGAGGGCGGATGAGATCAATCAATCAATCAATCAATCAATCAATCAATCAATCAATCAATCAATCAATCAATCAACCAATCATATCCTTAAACCGGCTCCCTAGCTGGCTACCCCATCTGTTGTCACCTCATAGACGCCCATCTCAGGTAAAATATACCAAATACAGGCAGATTTAGTGGAAATTTGCTTTTGTTTCCATCATAAGGATGGATTACCAAAGACTTTTTTGCATTTATTCCTTCGGTTTATTACTTGTCTTTTAATTATTTTACCTGTTGAGTTATATTTTTGCTGTTCTATTTCTCAACACATAGTTACTGTTCCTGTCGTTTTTCCATTTCAGATCACAATATATTTCCTGTTGGCAGCAGAATTTTAGAAATTTTGTGTATTCTTCGATGCAGTTCAAATTTAGAATATAAAAATAATAATGGGAAACCCATATACAATAAAACATTAGAGTGTAATTTAGACGTCGTTCAATGAATGGTACTGACTGTCTTGACTGTAGAGTTTGTCAATTAAATCTCACCCCCGTCTTGTGTGTATGTTATTCTGGATAAATAATAAATGGAGATATAATACCACTTTTTTTAATAAAGCCAAATATAATTATACGTTCCATGATGCAAGATACACTTCAAACCCAGAGCCAGCCATTCATACCTGTAATAACGATTCTCTACATGTATAAAGCAACTTATTTTTTTTTTAATTAAAGCTCAATATTAATTCCCTGGATGTCAATACTATGTATAACTTATATTCTTGGTATGACTCATGCAAATACAATGTGTGTAGCTAATTATTAAGTTGAATAGTAATATTTACAATATATATGTATAGTACAAAAAAAATCGATTTCGTCACTCACTTCGGCCTGCTCGTCATCCAGTTCGTTGCCAGCTTCAGCGCACAGTGCTTTGAGGTCGTCGGGAGTGATGAGTCCATCTCCATCAGAGTCCAGGCGATCAAACAGATCCTTCAATTTAGTCTGCTCTAATTCGCTGAGATCGGCCATGTTAATGTTTGTGATTTGACTAATTTGATTGAGAACCGAGAAGTCGCTGTGCCAATGTTTCTGCTCGTTCTGCTTATAAAGAGGAACTTGTGATAAGGAGAGATAAACCTTTAAACCCTCTTAACCTGGTGTTTCAATTATTAATGTGAATGAGTCACCACGCTTCAGTTTATCAATCATCCATCAATCATTTTTTATCAATTTTCTTATACCAAGCAAGAATTCCAGACATCTTGAGAGCCAACGCCGACGTCTTGGCTGTGCATATATGTTGTTTTTTTTTCTCTATATATATTTTTCTCGAATTTTCAAAACTTCCTCGTTGGTACTATTAATCAAACATTGTAAATTACTAACGAGTTATAATCAGATACTAAGTATATAAAGTCTTTGTGTTTCAACGTTTCAGATGTTGATTGATTTATTTTCGGGATAGCGTGAAGAGCTCTCAGAATCACGACCATCTTTAAATATCTTGACCTGAATGCTATCTGTCAGTTAGAGGCCAAGCAAATCAAAGTATAACTTGATCTTATTACGAAAATGCAAGTGTGTTTTTGGGGAAAAAATCCTATCCTAAAACACATCCAAACTCAGAATTAATTAGGCCATATTAGGAAGCATTCAATTCAATAATTAACTTTGCTTTTGCTGTCCGGCTTTTGACGCGTGCCACGTCAAGTCAAACTGAAGACCTACTTCAATCCCGTTGATCCAATAAAAATAATGATTTGAAACCTCGTACCAGAATTCTACAAACTAATATAGATTAACTCCATTTCAGCAACGTCAAAGGGATCAGGCAAATCGTGATTTCTTTGACCCATGATGCTTTGTTGTCTATCTTGCTTTTCGGGCTGAACCATTACTTCTGTTCGCTGTAGAATTTGAAATATTTCTATAGTAGTAGAAATGTCAGTGGAAGAGCAACTTTGGACTTGCAATCCAGATTTGAACAAACTTGTTCATTTAAAACATGAACCATCAGCAGAATGGAAGTGAGCCACAACAAACATCTGCTACCCTCTGAGACACTAACCACCAACACCCCCAACCTCTCCCCCACCCTCTCATCCATAAAGTAATATCGAATATCGAGAACAGTTCACCAGGGTTCTAAAGGTGAATGGGCGTTTTGGGTGTTATAACAATTGATTGCTGGTTGCTAACACATTATCAATCGATGTATACCATCGTTGAAAGGGAAATGTATGGACAGTGTTATATAAAATGGACCATTTCACACTTGATAATTTCATGCATATCGATACATTGACAGGTTTCTAAGCTCGCGTTGGTTCAAGAAAAATCTGAAGGAAAAAACCACTTGGATGAACACGCACTTATGTCGTGATAGTGGCGGTGGTATTCGACAGATAATTCATTAATTGATTATAGGACTATATATAATTATGTGTATACATGTAAAGCAGCATGTTATCGAGTGCTCTTATCGAGTATTCTACATGGCATCGGATGACTACATTGTGTACTGTATTCATCGATCATCAAATATAGCACAGGCAAAAAGTATGTGTTTGCTTATAAAAAATGTCCTTGTTCTAAACTTTAGGGTCAAAAATGCTGATTGATAGCAGACCTGATGTAGAAAAAGGCGGATAATATCAATATTGGTATTAATCGAGGGGCACAAAGCACAGCACGAAAGCATTATTGACTCATTATTTACTGCCGCAGCTCTTGGAAACATGATCATTGTTAAAATCTCAAGTGCTTTAAGCCACGCAAATCATGCAGGTCATTTCTTTATCAGACACATTTTTTTACTGGAAAAACTTGAATCCATGCCGAAACGTATTTTAAAACAACATGAAAATGTACGTGCATAGACACAACTGTATCCTGGTATTCTCACATTGATTTACTGCTAGGGGTCCCTCCCACATAAATACTCGAATAAAACATCACTTGTAGGATGTGACTTTGGAGAAGTGTAGACAAGTTGACAAGTGTATCGTGTGATTGATCAATAGTACAGAAGAGGACGCGATTAAGATGAAACTGACGTGTGGAGTGGGAAGCCAGTGGTTTCTCTTGATCTTTGACTTCAGAGATAAATGATGCAATCGTACCTGCAACGTTCACAAATGTGTGGGTGTTGTCTATGATAACAAATATTATCCATCCTTGTAGAATGTTTTGTATTCTTTAGTCTGAGTGCTGACGGCTACCAGTTGAATCATAGCCACATCGATTTGCTTGTTGATCCATTCATTGTTTACTCCGGGAAAAAAAAAGTGAAATAGTTTCATAATTTGGTTCCATTGATAGTAACAATAATGACAGCATTATAGTTAGGTCTTTGTTTACAATTGAGTGAGCATTTCTGTGGATTAAATCTTCAAGTGATAGCTGTTCACTGTGTGCGCCGGAACAATGTTCTGCGAGGTGTTGACGCAAGACGAGACGCGCCCTTTTCTCGAGTGATGTCCTATGTGATATGTAAACACTGGTATCCATATAGTTATCTATGTGGAGAGGTTTGTAAGGGCACGAGAGTTCTGTTTGTTGTAGTAAGACATTGGCCTAGTGATGTTTAGAAGAGATTTTAAGTTACTCGTACATCATACAAATCAAATTTTGATTCAAATTCAGCCCCGCAAAGAAAGTATGCATGCTGCTAAGTGGAAAACCAGTGGCGAGAAGAACTCGAATTATCCCAAACAGCACACACTGTATCTATAAGAGATTCAGATATATTATATTTGAAAGCATCAATGATTCAGATAATATCATTTATTTCTCTCTATATACATAAAAGGAAAATAATAACATTTGCTGTATGCGTACCACTTTTGAACAGATTTTTTTTTCTTCATCTCTCTCAATCGTATCGCTTCTATTAACTTCTGAAACAACAGGATCCAGAGCGTCTTCAACTGAAAAATTTATAGCCGAATTGAAGAGACGGCTGACGGCTTGATTGCAAGAGGCAACGTAGCAGCCGTGCTAGCAGCATGCATGGAGAATACCTTGTGAAATTACCATCAAATTATTTTAAAGCTTGTCTCTCGAGAAAAAGAAAAAAAAAATTAGTCCTTGAGCATTTATTTGATATGCTGTATTGAACATACATGTACATCCAAAATGAGTGAGACAAGACAGACTAGACATGAACAACATTATCAACTGATAACAGAAACAAGGACACAGGATTCTAAGTAAAATTCAAAACACGCCAAGTATCTACGATATCATTGAGATTGGTGCGATCAACGCCGATGAATATGGAATCGTCACTTTGAAAATTCAACATTCTGCGTTTGAAGTAGAATGATTAAATGAGTGAAGCTGTGAGTTTGAGTTAGGAATATATTGCCTCTGGGGTCTCCAGGATACCATGACATGAAATAATTATTCACTTGGAAGAGAATCGATAATATACCTTTTGTTGGAGAAAGAATCTGACGAGTTTGTTAAAAATTGCTAGACTGCACTGCCGATCTTGGCCTGCAGATTTCCATTGGCAACATGCCAGGTTCATCAATCTATCGACTATAATTTTCCAATCTGAATTAGCATTCGCAAAATTTCACACATTATCGTGATAATTCCCACCAATTCGTGCACTCAGCTTATCATTAAACCGGGTCAAGGTCGCTGTTCTCTTCTTATTAGCATTCGCCACGTGTTTAAATTCAAATATTCCAAGGCGTCCACCCACATGTCGTTATCATCAACAACTTTCCCTCACATTAATAAATTGGCATTTGGCCAAGTGCTATTAAAAGTGATATCAATATGCTGGCGTATTGCCAGAATAATCGTTGCTTTCATCTGCTGGTGATCGTGCAAAATAAATGTAAATAGACAATAAAATGCAATCTCTTGTTAGACAGAGTGGAAGCAGAATGTGATGGCGCATATAATGAGTCAAATTTGAACATTTTGACAGAGGTGCTCAGAATCGCCTCAATTGGCTCCAATGCATGCACTCAACAGTTTAATTGATGCTTAACTTTTAGTCAAATTTTAGTTCGCCGCTTAAGTCTGCAGAACAGAGCAATGCGAGTGATTTTAAATTCGTCTTGCGCATATATTGAAGAACACAAAGAAATATCTGCGCTATCAGAAATCAACATCAAAGATAGTTTATGAAACCTTCTTTTTTGCGAGACAAAAAAGCATTGAAATGAATGACAAACTGAGTAAACTAGTACATGTATTTTGTACAGACTCAGAAACAAAGTCTGTGAAAATGAAAATAACAACTCATTAGGAAAGCGAGTCATGATCAACAATTGCTTTAAATTATTCTACATTTCAGGCGTCATGTACAAACGCTATTGACGTGATTGTTCTTGTCGATTTATTTTCTCTGGGCAGCACTTGATCAATAGCGATGGATGTTGGTGCATGCCATGCATTACACGTACGACGTCGTACGTAGAACAAATAACCGAATGAATGGTGCAATACCGCAGATGACAGCACTTAATTTGTTCTTATCCAGCCAGACATAATTAAATTGAGCGCCGCTCAAAACAATTGAGAAATTATGCTCTTATCGTGACTTGTTGCCAAAACAAACCCGGATTGTATTCAACATTCAATGACGACAGAGGATGTCACTATTGTTCCCAGACTGAGCTAACCCAAAACAAAACACAGTTGTGTTGAAACGTACATTATGCAAAGAAGGGGATGCTAGACGGGGAGATGATGGATAATCAAGTGCAATTAATTTAAAGAGTCGCATTCTCAACAATCGCCGCTTATTGTAAACAATTTTACCATACGATTTTCATGGCGGCGTATATGAACGATGGCGGCTAGCCGAATAGCCAGAGCTGGCTGACGCCTCCATGGCGGCGGCTGGCGGCTCACGGCGGCGGCTTCGGGGTCTATCTCTTTCCCATTTCTCATGACAGCCAGTATACAACATGCAGGCCTCATATATGCATAATAAATTACATATTGTATGTGTATTATAGTCCATATTCATTGATACCTAGAATCTGATAGAATCTCGATTATTGTAGCAGTATTTTGACTTTGAAATAACTTTGACAAAAATGTGATTTTGTGCGATTTCGAATTTTCTCAACTCTTCGTTCATTGAGTGATTGGCACGATGTCGCCATTGAAGCAAGGGAATGTACCCTTTGCACATTAATTAAGGACAATTTTAAAATAAAAATTTTCTTTCAATTTCAATTATATTAATATGGCTATAAACAAGTGAAGATAAACAATATCAATAAAAAAAGCCTTATGTGACTTCTCGTGTTTTTTTTATATAGGTCAGTGAACGCTTTTTTATGCGCTGTTGCGCAAAACTCCGTTAAGTGTTATTCAGCGAAATTCACACATTAATAGTACATGTGATTCTGCGAGTCTAATTAAATTTTGTTGGTCAAAGGTCAAAGGTCAAGGTCGATTTTTCAAAGTTTTAAATTGAATCACCTCTAGCTCATTAATTAATTGAGCTAGCGTCTTGTAGCAGGCATCAAATGATTCAGTGCAGTAACATGTACGACAATGCACACTACTGCTGCTCTCAGATGCACCGTTATTGCGTAATCTTGCAAAATAGCAAGTTAGTTCTTGGTTTTGCAGTACAAAAAGTTCACTGTACGTCTACTGGATTTAGCCTATAAAGTGTCAGGTTTCGTCAACATTCAATTTGAAGGATTACACAGCTGGTAAAACACTTGTGTTGCTTGGTTACATTCAATTCAATCAATTCAATTCAATCCAGTGGATTGGAGCCAGGACTTGTAATACTAGTAATTGATCATTGATGCCTTGCAACGCCTTCGAGGATACTTTACATGATAATGAAGAACATGAATTGTCGTATAATTATCTTGTTCGCTGATGATGCAATTTCACTGTAATATGGCGGAAAAAATGTAGCATAATGGGCTAATGCCGCTGCAATACATATCATTAATTATCATACACTAATTTTTTCTTATAAATTTTCCTTGGTCACATATTTGATTGATTTTTTGTTAATTTATCTTTGAGTCGCATTACAAATATTTGGATGTCAGAAGAAGCCATAATGAATGACACAAATCTTTATGGAAATTCTAGATATTTGTTCATAGTCCTTTTGATGTCATAGTGTTGGATCTCGGCCGTTTCGTCAATCGAGCCAGTTAGCCAGGATCTTTCACTCTTTGTTACATCAAGTACACTTAGTCCTAAATGCAGTACATCTTTGCTTACACCGAGTGGAATATTCGCTCCGATCACTGCACACCGTGTACATTGATCAAACACGAAACTGAGTGACAATCAACGCAAAGAAAAATTGCAACTAGAGAGAAAACATTTTTTTCGATCGTCGTCTATATTGAAGCTCCATTATAGTTCGCTTCTTTTTCAGCTTTTTTTCTCTTGAGAGAGAGAAAGAGAGAGAGTCATATCACACCTCAGTCGGGAGCTATGTTAAATGGAATATTCGCTCCGATCACTGCACACCGTGTACATTGATCAAACACGAAACTGAGTGACAATCAACGCAAAGAAAAATTGCAACTAGAGAGAAAACATTTTTTTTGATCGTCGTCTATATTGAAGCTCCATTATAGTTCGCTTCTTTTTCAACTTTTTTTTTTGGAGAGAGAGAGAGAGAGAGAAAGAAAGAGAGAGAGAGTCATATCACACGTCAGTCGGGAGCTATGTTAAACCTCCACGAAATTAAAATATGTTTAAACCAGCAACCAATTCATTTGGCGAAATGGTAATTAATGTATACCGGCTGCATGCCACGACTGAAGTGATCTGTAGGCCCATATGCGTGATAACAGGCTTCTCGCATGCTTGTAAAACAACCATCCGATTTTACAAACAGAGTACTCGTGTACAGAGAAATCCTGATACATGAATTAACGCCAATGAAATAGGCAATATATTGGAAAATTGCCACAACCGAAAATAAAGAGTGGTTCTATGAAGGTGAAGGCCACGAGATGAGTGGTAAGCAACGTGTACTTATAAGGTAAAAGGGGGCGTGGCTCAGCATTGGACAAGGACATCTTGACCGTATTTCATGCCACGGCGGAGTAGCTGGCACACTCAGGCGTTGCTTTTTTACCTACATGATTAGCATAAGGTAGATCCCGCTGAATGCCAGATATTTCATTAACGTTTTGGTCTAAACAAAAATGCACCGAAGAGCCGATGCTAATGTTCGAGACCCAATCGGGCCGCGGGCGTTATAATCGATTGTGATTCATTACAATTTAAATTCTTCGGTGACTACAGAGTGCCCAACTGTGACAATACCGGGTACGTTGTACTACTGCCTATAGTAGTGTGTAAGGTGTGCAGAATATAGAACCCTTGAGAGTTATAGAAAAGAGTAGACGGGATCCCCGGTCCGAGGCTTATGTTTTGGCGCCTGTATCACTCGAATTGGTTGGGTGGAGCTGTAAAACATATTCAGGCCTTATGACGAAACATGCAGTTTAAAATTACAAAAACGAGTCTTCCCTGCGTTCATTCCAAATCCAACGAACAAAGCTTCGAATGATTTGCAATTTCCCTGTGATTTCTAGATGGAACCAAAAAATTGCTCACGTCAATTTCAATGCTTTTGGTTATCAATAGATGCATAATGCGAGTGCTAGTAGTTTATGATTAACTATACTTTCCTGGTACATGTATACTAGTACTTGGCGTTTATAGTACATCTATAACGTCAACAATCATTGGATATATAGACATCAGATACTACTAGTTTTCTATATGAAAACCACAACATGCATAGCAATCGCTTGCGTGATTGAACGAGGCAATTGGACAGTTTGCTTTACCACCCACGCAAGCAATGAAGATGATTTTCTGTGTATATAAGAGATTTATTCCCAGACTAAAACTCGATAAGATGGGCACGATCAATTGATGGAACAGCTAGCAGCGACACGTGATTTGTCAATACAACATTTTGCCTTCAGTGGTGTGATCATCAACTTCATTAGATATGTTACGGATGACTTCTACCAGAATCCTAAATCAGGGATGTTGAGTTTGATTGATTGAAATCGTTCAATCGAGTGAATAGAAAGTGCTTAAACATTTCAAACACGCATAAAGAATGTAGATCGGTGTAAACAACTTGCTTTAACATTTCAAACACGCATAAAGAATGTAGATCGGTGCAAACAACTTGCTTTGGCTAGGAAGTTTGTCCTTTAATATCAGTATATACATCATTTATTTCGCAACATGTGTGTCACAGTTTGTAAACAACAAAAAAAGAACACAACAAAACAAAAATAATACATGCAAGCCAATAAATACGATTCAATCAGCCTAAACAGAGTAGATCAATAAAATCATTCGTTTCAATTATAGTAAACAAATTATTTATAGTGTTGTCTCGCATAAGACAGAGTTCATTGATGGTTTCTCCAATGTTTATATCATTATTAGACATTAAATCAAAATAAAATGAATTGAATAAACTTCTTAATTGGGGTACATTTGCATTTTCAAAATAATCAATATTAAAAGGGAAGAATGACAAAAGAAGTCTAAAGTTTCGAGCAGTTGTCGATTGGCTTTCTGTAGATAATTGATAACATGGTTTAATAAGGGGTTTAGGCTATTACAACAGGATTTTATGAAAGGTATTAATCTCGAAAGCAACTGTATGAGGATTTGCCAGTGATGTGTAATTCCTGGTCAGACTGGTGTGTCTATAAACACGCTCATGATCACATGCTCACAACAACAAAATACTTCGTTTGATGCAGTGCTTTCAAAGATGAATGGATCATTGCATGGTTCTATTCCAAGAAGTCCAAAAAATATCCAGTGGAGGCATACAAAAACTTCAAATGCTCATAATTATTATACCATTTAGGCATAGAAAAACATCTGAGTACGCACTAGAAAGATAAATTAGAATGATATTAATAGTATACATGTTCCTGATATAACTCTTTAATTAACAAATTAGTCAGTACTTAGTAGTTAAGAGCTGATTTTTTTTTAAACATCATTGTATGATTAAGAGCCTGCTTTCGATCTAGAAAACATGAGCTGGTGAATTGATCAATGAAAGAGTTAAACAACTTAGAACACTAGTCAAGAATTACAGATTTATTTAGTTTTACTTATTTACAATGATTGGATATAATAAAAAAAAAACACACACACACAAATGAACAATACAACAATAATGCAATATCATAAACAAAAAAATTGTTTTTTGAATTGTTCATGTGTGGCGTCATTATGAATGCTTTTCGAAAGGATTAGAATGAGAGGGTCCAGCATCATCAGTTGAATTCCACTGAAGTCCACTTGAACCATGCAAACAGAAATAACAGTTGAATTTATTGGCACTTACAGAGAACATTCACACACGGAAAGTCTGAAGGATCCACCGTATTCCTGCTCGTCCAACTCAAGGAATGAGAGAAAAGACGAGTCTAAAGAGAATTCCATGCTAGAAGCATCTGTGATCATCGCATCTGATAATAAGTTTTAACAACGTGAAAGGAAGCCAACTCACTTTTCAGTCATTGGACAATAGACCGTTAGATAAGAAATCTGGATTCCTTACATTACATTAAATTCATACTACAAGTAAAATACCTGGAGGGTTGTAATTTCGTTGCTGGACGATATCATTCCCCTATGAAAAAAGCAAACAAACAAACAATACAAGATGCGTTCTTTGGTGATCAACTTTGAAAGCACGTACACCATCAAAATAGAGTTGTCCACCCATAGAGTAATCCGGTAGGGCTTCCTGTGTGTAACCAGCATGATACTCCCTGTAAAGTAAGAATGACCATTACATTTCAAGATTGAACAGCATCGATTGATTCGGTAAAAGGGCATGAAAGAGCGTATTACTCTGGATTATTCATTGAAAATAATGTCCATCCAACATCTGTGCATAATAACAAAGAAGCGGCTCAGTTTACAGCGGCTGCATGTACTGTTTACAGCAGTATTTGTTCGGAAACGCCCCACAAACACCTTAATACACAAACCCCGAGCTTAATTATAAAATCATAGAGCGCATCATGGGGGAGCTTGCCTTGGCAGGTTAATCCAAATCTCATCCCCTTATTACTGTATAAGAACTTCCTGCTAGTAGTTAACTTTCTGTCCAGCTCATAATATTATGCTCCATCGTTTGTATGTTATGCCATAACTCGGTCTTTCATCCAATTAGCGATGCGTCATTATAGAGTTTACTTGTGATCAGAGACAGACATCATACATGCGTTACATTGCGAGTATGCATAATATTATAGCAACGTGTCCACTCCGAATTAAGCGGAGACAGTTAATACAATACTATCTCCAGATAGCAATAGTGAATACCGGTACCAAACTGTCATAAATGATAGTTTTGATTTTTTGTTAAGATGGAAAAAAAATTGTTGATCGTTTCGAAATTAGACTCTTTGCATTCATAAGACCCGAGGGAATTGATCAAAAGGGGTTTAGAAATGAACTGCTATGAGTCTTTCTTAATTTTGTATCAACATATTTGTGTATTGCATGGTATTACATCTGCTGAAAGTTTTAAGTCGTTGCGATCGTACAAACATCTGAAGATAAATGATGCACATAATTTCCCTGGTTATAAGATTCCCTTATTATATATTTCCCTGGTTAACAATGCTGAATACTGGTCCCACATTGGCTTAAAGGATAGATTTGATAAAAAATATATGGCAAACAAAACAAATTACATTGTATTCATTTTTAAGGTATTTTTGCAATACAGATTTCATCACAATATGAATAATAATTATGTTCAGCAGCTTTTAAATCTGATTTGGGCAAAATCATACGGTGAAAAACTAGTCAAGTGATGCAGTTTTGTTCGGGCTACGTATTGCAGTGTTGCCGGGCAACGAGAGTGGAACAGACTGCCTTCCACATTACGATAGTGTGATTCTTATGACGCTTTTAAGAAATATCTAAAGACCTATTAATTTCGAACTGCATTTGTTTGCTGAATTTTAAATTATGAACTATTTTATGCATTTTATGTTTTATGTTTTTAACTGTGATGTTTTATCTTGTTTTTATACGCATCTGAAACATTGTTTTATGTGATTTATGCGTCAAAGAAATAAAGTCATTATTATTATTATTATTATTATTGTTATTGTTATTGTTATTGTTATTGTTATTATTATTATTATTATTATTATTATTATTATTATTATTATTATTATTATTATTATTATTATTATTATTATTATTATTATTATTATTATTATTATTATTATTATATCATTTGAAGCTGCATGGAATGGTCTATTGGTACCGCTTGTTTAAACTTTCAAAACTGTAATTAAGTTGCTTAAAAAAAACTTCTCACTCACGGTAAGCCTGGCTGGTTCATTTCCATGCAAGGGACAACTGTGTTCATTGTACCTGACAATTGCAATGACACAAATTTTATTCAATGGAAAAGCACCAAAAGTTAATCAACTAACCGTTTTGGATGCCTCCTTCAGTTGAAATTATGCCACTGTCCTCTGAAACTTCTTGCAAAGTATGATTAATGTCTGCAAAGAAATTTTGTTATCTCAATTAAAAATACATGCATACTAAATACGCTGATGGGTAGTATTTGGTGTCCCATTCTGTTGGTTTGATTCACCTGACAACATTAACTTTGGGTCGCCACTGGACTCTTGGGGGAAGTCATTCCTCTGTGAAACAAAAGATATTGCCAAATATACATATTTCTTTGGTAATCAACGTCGAGAGCACGTACTTCCTCGAAAGAAAGTTGTCTGTCCATATAGTAGCTCGGCAGGGCTTTCTGGTTCACAACATGGTTGTCACTGTAAAATAAAAACGGCCATTACACTGCAAGATGAAACTCAATGCCTGCTGGTGGATCCGGGATCCACATAATTTGTTGTAAGAGTATAGATCAATAATAATGTCTATGATACACTGGTAAACAATAAATGAACTAATTGATTATGAGATACAAAAATAAAGCTCAGAACAATTGATTGCATTATTACTTGATGTTACATATTGTTCTGTGCATTTTCCGTGCATCTATCTACGTATAAATACCTTATTTTTTCAAATGGTGGGTGTCAGAAATGAGTCAATAGGGTAAGTAAACTGGGATATTGTTCAAAATAATATGTTCAAGTACAATATTCCTTTGATTGTTTAGAAATGGCAGAAACATATACAATATAAGCACCACAAAAGACAAATCCGCTTTTGACTAACACATTTCAAGACAATATACCTTCTGTAGGCTAAATCCTAGATACATGTGAAAATTGAATTTGAGCAGTTTCAAATATGGCTTTATTCCCGGGTTCGATACCATGTGAGTGTGATGTCACTGGCAGAATTATTCTATATTGTTAGAAATGAGAGCTACTAGTGAGAAGCTCCTTTGGCAATTCGGATAGTAAACTGATCGTTTTCAAATTAGACTCTTTGCATTCATAAGACCCAAGGGAATTGATCAAAAGAGGTTTTGAAATAAACTGCTATGGGTCCTTTTATACAAACATCTGAAGATAAATGCTGCACATAATTTCCCTGGTTATAACACCCCCCCCCCATCAAAGTGACACGTAAGCCCTCAGCGAACAATGATTACAAGAGTTGCATCAACAACAGAGCACCCACTTAGATGATAACAATACCATTTTAATCCAAGCAAATAACACAATTCAACGCATTGAAATGTTTCATGCTGTTATGAACATGAGGGTTTTCAGATCATGAAGTCTAAACCCGGCGACTTGCCTAACCGGAGAGGGAAACGACAAGCCTCTGCACGCTAGCCAAGCGCCCCTACCAATACGCCATGGCAGCTCGTTTTTTTTAGAATTTTTATTGGGATAATATTCACGGATCAACATTTGGGCCTATTAACCATGCTGAATACTGGTCCCAAACTGTCTTAAAGGATAGTTTTGATAAAAAATATATGGCAAACAAAACAAATCGCCGCATGGTACAATTTTGTATTCATTTTTAAGGTATTTTCGCAATGCGGATTTCATCACATTATAAATAATGATTATGTTCAGCAGCTTTCAAATTAGATTTAGGCAAAATCATACGGTGAAAAAAAAATCAAAGTCAAGCTTATTGGACAACCTTATTACGTACCACTTGTTGAAACTTTCAAAACTGTAATTAAGTTGCTTAAAAAAAACTTCTCACTCACGGTAAGCCTGGCTGGTTCATTTCCATGCAAGGGACAACTGTGTTCATTGTACCTGACAATTGCAATGACACAAATTTTATTCAATGGAAAAGCACCAAAAGTTAATCAACTAACCGTTTTGGATGCCTCCTTCAGTTGAAATTATGCCACTGTCCTCTGAAACTTCTTGCAAAGTATGATTAATGTCTGCAAAGAAATTTTGTTATCTCAATTAAAAATACATGTATACTAAATACGCTGATGGGTAGTATTTGGTGTCCCATTCTGTTGGTTTGATTCACCTGACAACATTAACTTTGGGTCGCCACTGGACTCTTGGGGGAAGTCATTCCTCTGTGAAACAAAAGATATTGCCAAATATACTTATTTCTTTAGTAATCAACTTCGAGAGTGCGTACAACCTCAAAAGAAAGTTCTCCACCCATATAGTAGCCCGGCAGGGCTTTCTGGTTCACAGCATGGTGGTCACTGTAAAATAAGAACGGCCATTACACTGCAAGATGAAGCTCAATGCCTACTGGTGGATTCTGGGATCCACAAAATATGTTGCAAGAGTATAAATCAATAATAATGTCTATGATACACCGGTAAACAGTAAAGGAACTAATTGATTATGAGATACAAAAATAAAGCTCAGAACAATTGATTGCATTATTACTTGATGTTACATATTGTTCGGCGCATTTTCCGTGCATCTATCTACGTATAAATACCTTATCTTTTCAAATGGTGGGTGTCAAAAATGAGTCAATAGGGTAAGTAAACTGGGATATTGTTCAAAATAATATATTCAAGTGCAATATTCCTGTGATTGTTTTGAAATGGCAGAAACTTATACAATATAAGCACCATAAAAGACAAATCCGATTTTGACTAACACATTTCAAGACAATATACCTTCTGTTGGCTAAATCCTAGATACATGTGAATATTGAATTTGAGCAGTTTCAAATATGGCTTTATTTCCGGGTTCGATACCATGTGAGTGTGATGTCACTGGCAGAATTCTTCTATATTGTTAGAAATGAGAGCTACTAGTGAGAAGCTCCTTTGGCAATTCGGATAGTAAACTGATCGTTTTCAAATTAAACTCTTTGCATTCATAACACCCGAGGGAATTGATCAAAAGAGGTTTTGAAATGAACTGCTATGGGTTCTTTTATACAAACATCTGAAGATAAATGCTGCACATAATTTCCCTGGTTATAACACCCCCCCCCCATCAAAGTGACACGTAAGCCCTCAGCGAGCTATGATTACAAGAGTTGCATCAGCAACAGAGCACCCACTTAGATGATAACAATACAGTAAAAGCTCGTTACAACGACACTCATTACACTGACAAACTCCCTTATCGACAGCTTTTTGGTCGAAACCGATCTGCCACAATGTTAAAAGCCTGATACACTGACAAAATTCTCTGTTCCGACACTGACAGGCAAAACGCCAAACAAATGTGCTTTTAACATTGAAATCTAGCTCATTACAACGACAGGCCGTCGCCTTGAGGTCGCTCATGTTCAATGACCCGCGACTGTCTCCGATGTTCACTGACCCACGACGCACATGAGTTAAAGTTCTGATGTTGTCGGCATGTTATTGTTGCAATTGTTAAGCCTTGTAAAATATCAAAGATTCAATTCAATGGTTTGTTAGTAAACCGCTCAGATGAAAGGATTAAAGCTGTGAACGCCGACGCTGAACACAGAGTGAAATGCACATCTCCCTCTCAATTAAAGCAACGGATAGGTAGCGGTCGCCTTTGTCGGCTTTCAAAGCGTTATTGTTTGTTTTGATTTCAAAAGATAAAAGTCCGTTGATCGTTGCCGATGATTGGAAAAATACTCTATGAATATTCAATGAACTCCGGTGACAGAGCATAATTAGATATTGTGAAGAGAACAGAGACTTTGAAAAACATCTAACTCCTATGTTGTCATTATTAAACGATATTGAATGTAAACGCACTAATGTTAAGAAGCAGAAAACAATTTTTGATTTCTTCAAGAAATAAATATGTAACGAACTTTTACTGTACCATTTTAATCCAAGCAAATAACACAATTCAACGCATTGAAATGTTTCATGCTGTTATGAACATGACGATTTTCAGATCATGAAGTCTAAACCCGGCGACTTGCCTAACCGGAGAGGGAAACGACAAGCCTCTGCACGCTAGCCAAGCGCCCCTACCAATACGCCATGGCAGCTGCTTTTTTCTAGAATTTTTATTGGGATAATATGCACGGATCAACATTTGGGCCTATTAAAGATGCTGAATACTGGTCCCAAACTGTCTTAAAGGATAGTTTTAATAAAAAATATATGGCAAACAAAACAAATCGCCGCATGGTACAATTTTGTATTCATTTTTAAGGTATTTTCGCAATGCGGATTTCATCACATTATAAATAATGATTATGTTCAGCAGCTTTCAAATTAGATTTAGGCAAAATCATACGGTGAAAAAAAAAATCAAAGTCAAGCTTATTGGACAACCTTACTACGTACCACTTGTTGAAACTTTCAAAACTGTAATTAAGTTGCTTAAAAAAAAACTTCTCACTCACGGTAAGCCTGGCTGGTTCATTTCCATGCAAGGGACAACTGTGTTCATTGTACCTGACAATTGCAATGACACAAATTTTATTCAATGGAAAAGCACCGAAAGTTAATCAACTAACCGTTTTGGATGCCTCCTTCAGTTGAAATTATGCCACTGTCCTCTGAAACTCCTTGCAATGTATGATTAATGTCTGCAAAGAAATTTTGTTATTCCAATTAAAAATACATGCATACTAAATACGCTGATGAGTAGTATTTGGTGTCCCATTCTGCAGGTTTGATTCACCTGACAACATTAACTTTGGGTCGCCACTGGACTCTTGGGGGAAGTCATTCCTCTGTGAAACAAATCAGGTTGCAAAGTGGTTTTTTTTTTCTTTGGTAGTCAACTATGACACCACGTACCGATTCTAAAAGAGTTTCTTGTCTCTCTTCGGAGTGCTCCCTTTAAAATAATATTTGCCATCACATCTCTACTTGATATTTTATTCAGATAGCTCACTGCTCTGTTGGTAAAATCTGTGGTTGTAAGTATGAATCAAATTCGTCTCCACCGGTGATCTCATCTAGTCGTAACTGCATCAATTTATTGCATGTTCTGTTATCCTTGTAGCTTTGTTTTGTTGTGGACTTCATCGTCTGGACAACCTCTTCATACTGCTGCCGGTTCAATCTCTTCAATAATTCAATGATCATTTCAATCAATTCGGGTTTCTTGGGTTCTGTCAATGAAACGCAATGAGAACAAATATTCAGTTGTACTATTGTGAGTTTTTGTTAAATACTTTTCTTTCCGGAGTCATGGTTGTTGGGGTTGCAGAAAACCACCCCTTCAGGCCAGTTTTCTGGACACCTTGCCCACTTGCGAGCTTGAAAGCATCCAAGAAATTTTTTTTTTTATGGAATTAATCAGAATATCACTTACCGGTATCGTGTGTTCTAGGTACAAGCTTATTCCAAACTTTCGTCGCAAGAGATCTTAGAAATTGCATTGTGCAAACACTCAGGATCTTTCGTAATGCATCCATCGGCTCTGCTATATGAATAACTGAATTAGACTGATGTTTGTAAAATATATATATAAGAAACCAAATAGGTTCAAAGCATGCAATATTACCTTCATCATATTGAATCAAATAGGAATGACAACTGAATTATACGAATTATGAGGTTTTTCGTATTATAATAAAAGCTGAATCACAGCTTATATAGTTATGTTATGGCTTATATAGTTATGGCTTATGTAGTACTTGAGTAGTTGAGTACATGTATATTGCAGAGGTCGTTATCTCTAACATAGATTTCAGTTCATGTGCCTTACATCAGCCTCATCTCTGGTATCTTGACGAGGTTGGCAGATCCGACCTGTACTTTGCTTGAGCTGTAGTCAGAACTTTCGAACGACTGCGCATGCACATGGCACACATTCAACCAGTGCTAAAAGAACTACACTGGTTGCCCATTAACCAGAGAATTATACATACAAGTGTGTTTTAATCATCCATAAATGATTACATAACTCTCCATCCTACATTAACGAAATTATAATTATTCACATTCCATTTCGATCATGGTGAGCACGTGATTCATCGCTGCTTGTTGAAAAAAATTGGTGACTCAGGTCTTTATGCTCATGGACCAAAAGCATGGAATGACTTATACCTATAATATCTGCGGGTCGTTATAACATCCATCAGTTGGCTGAGGTACGATCCCAGAGGCGTCGATCTACAGCAACTGGTCTGCTCGCTGGACTTCGCAAAGACCGTATATCGGCTGATTAAGAACTTCTTGATCTTAGAGTACTTGCCCACTTCCGGTGAATGGTCGGTTATCCGTGTTGCTCGCTCAGTGATCTTAACCTTCCCATGACCACAGAAGAAATCCCTATTGGCACGCCACCACGTGCCAATAGGGATTTCTTCTGTGGTCATGCGTAGATTGAATGGCGTCTCCGCTTGCGCAAACCATGACTCGATCCGATGGGTCCACACTGCGGGTAACTTTATTGTGGCGGTGTTGATCCAGATCTTTGGGAGCCATTTCTTTTCGAACTTGAGGTCACCAATAAGGAGTGATAACTGACTCATTCGAATTCTGAGGTTGTTCATATTACAATAAAAGAGAACAACGACATATAAGCAGTTTGTAAAGTTGTTTAGTAGTTGAGTATAATGCTGAGATTGATATCTATTTTAGAGTGCTAGTAGCTCGAGGACGCCACAAATTTGAAAACCAACTCGACCAATACTGGTCCCGCCATCCATGGCGCTTTAAAGTAAACCCAAAAACTGGATCTGAATAAAGTGGACTTCAGAGAAATGCAGCGATCAGCAGGTTAACAACAATGCTGTTGCACATAAACTCCACCTTGGAACTTTTTTGGTACGTGTAGTGATACTAGTACGAGAACTCGATGCATGACCTTGGATTACCTTTCACTGCTGTAGATGTATATAAGAACGCGTTGTGGTATTAAAGGGCCTCTCCCAGTGTAGAACTCAACCGGACTCCTCGATCTATTATTACTGCCGTAAGATCTCGTCTCATCTATATTTATAATCGTCCGTGCGCATTTATTTATATCAACAAAGTAACCACGCAGGCCTTTAAAAAAAATACACGCGATAACCATGGTTATAATGGTTGATTGTCAATCAGATAGTATTCAAGTGCAAGATGTAATATTTGGCATTAAGTGAAAGCATTTTATGAACATAAATGAATATAAGATCGAAGGACACATAGTGAAACATTCTAAAGCTGGTCCTATCAGTCCAGTAGGCAAACATGGTTTCAAATATGTGATCATGTTCACTGAGGATCATTCAGGCTATCGATCTTGTGTTTTTGTTGAAGCACAAAGTGATGCTACTGAGGCTTTGAAGCAGCTCATAGCAGATGCCCAACCTATTGGTGCGGTCAAGTCCATTTGGAGCGATAATGGTACTGAATTCACTTGTAAGGAATTCAAACGGGTGTTGGTGGAGAACAGAATCGAACAGGAGTACTCACCCCATCAAAATGGCACTGCTGAGCAACAGGGGCGTACTATTTTGGGATGGCTAGAGCCATGATACTTGAGTCTGGCTTAACTAAAAGCATGTGGTGTATTCCATACTGATGGCAGTGCATGTGCAAAATAGGTGTTTTTGTATACGCACTAGACAAACGCGATACTTTGTCATGACTGGCAAGGTTCCTGATTTGAGCAAACTGCATGCGTTTGGCTCAAAATGCTACCATGTATCATCTATACTCGACCATGGCCCGAAGGACAAGTTTGATGCAAGCAACACTGAGGGCATTTTTGTGGGCATGGCGAAGCGCAGCCCGGTTTACCTTGTGTACGACCCACAAACAATGACAGTGTTTGAGCGCAGGTGCGTGACCTTTCTCAAAGGAGAAGCGATCGTCCTGGAGATGAATCTCAAAGTAAGATTGAATTACCTGGCATTGATGACCGGACAGATGATCCTGAGCAGGGGGATGCGTGTGTCCCACCAGCCGAGGCATTGGGCAAAGCTGTTAAGAGCAGATATCCTACGCGGAACAGGAATGCACCTCAAAAGTTGAAGGATTACGTGATGTCAAGTGATGATGCTCAGATTGACATAGATTACTTCTACAAATTGGGTTGTGCAGAAGTGCTGCCCACGTATGAAGAGGCAGTCGCATGTGATGAAGCGCCAATGTGGCAGAAAGCAATAAAAAGTGAGATCAGATCTGTAAGCGAGAATAACACTTGGGACTTAGAGCCCCTGCCTAGTGGCAAGCAACCAGTAGGAGGCAAATGGATGTTTACTCGAAAACTGGATAGGGAGGGGTAGGCAAGTGGAACGCTACAAGACGCGTCTAGTAGCACAGGGATATACATGTAGCAAAGTTGAGGGGTTGGATTATGCTGAGAAGTTCTCCCCTACAGTTTGCATGGCAACTGTCCGCACACTGGTGCAGACTACAGTAAACAATGATTGGTAACTTTGCCAGATGGAAGTAAAGTCTACGTACCTGAATGCGGAAATTGATTTTGATGTGTTTATGAAGCAGCCAGCGGGCTATCAGTAAACACGAACTGGAATGAGCTCCTAAATGCTCAGCTGATTGACTATGATTTTAGGCAATCACAGGTTGACTCATGCTTTTATCTCATGCATGGGATTGATTCAAGCGTTATTCGCGTCGTCGGATTTGTGCATTGAACCAATCTTTCTATCTCACAAATCTGCCGAAGAAGCGTGGCATGAGAGAGCGTAAACCAGCAAGCACTCCTTGTGCAGAAAAGCAAATCTTTTCTGACAATGATGATGATTAAGTGGCTGATATTTCGAATGAGGTGTACAGAGTGTGTCGCGTGGCTGATATGTCGAATGAGGTGTACAGAAGCATTGTAGGAGGTTTGGTGTATGCAGTGACATGCACTCGCCCTGATCTTTGTTGGGTTGTATCTAAGCTTTCCCAAATCTTAAATGAACCGGTCACCAAGTAAAGGTGCATTTTGAAAGGAGTGTTGCGTTATTGTTGTGTTGCTATATGTAAGAACGTTATGACTTTGCATTTTTGCCTTCATTAAACGGTTTATACTTTCGTTCTTACTCGTGCTATACCACAAGTGGCGACGAGGATCGGATTTTTCTGAGTATATATAAGGAGAATCCGAACCATACGTGGCAAGGTTCTACATAAGTACTTGGAGCATTGCGGGGACCAGTCTTCATCAACAGTACGGAGTGGAAATTTGTCGAAGAGTCGTTTAATCAAAGTACTGAATCACACCGGAAGTGTATGTGTATCGGTGTGCGTGTACTGTGCGTCATTTCTTGCGTGGCTATATCCGGTGTTGACAAAAACATCAAACAAGCCACATGGCTGCTGCTGCTACTTGCTTGTCGCCGAATGTTCACGGCGAAGACATTGAGGAATACCTCGAAATGGTGCAATGTTACTTTGGTGCGAACTCTACAGAGGACAACAAGAGGGTTTCAACCTTGTTGGCGTACATTGGGCCTGCTACATACAAAATTATTCGTGGCCTGACAGCCCCTGACAAGCCTGATACAAAGCAATTTGCTGCGCTTTGCAAACTTTTCGTTGACCATTTCGCCCCAAAGCCCTCAGTATGCATGAGACTCTCCCTTTTTCCTTTCAAGAAACCGGAAAAAGGGAGAGTCTGTGTCTGACTTTATGGCAGATCTTAGAAGACTAGCACAGGACTGCGAATATGGTAATCAACTCAACGATATGTTGCGAGACCGATTGGTCTGTGGGATTGCCAATGTCCAGATCCAGAAGCGTCTTCTCACAGAAAAAGATCTAACGTTGACAAAAGCTGTAGAGATTTCTCAAACGGCTGAGATGGCAAGCAGAAATGCTGAGGAGCTGAAGCCAAACGTTCTGAGTCATCCCACTGGACCTCAAGTGAACTTCAAAAGTGCTATAAAGCCAAAGACTAAACCAATGAAGTCTAAGCTTAAACAAGAAGCCACAAATTACAATACTGGCAGCCGCAGGAGTTGTTACCGCTGCGGTAGCAAGGAACATCTTGCGAACAAGTGCAACTTCAAAAATGTTCAATGTTCCCATTGTAAAAAAAGTAGGTCATCTACAGAAAGTGTGCCTCGAAGAAGAAGTCTATCAACTACACAGAAGAGGAAGTGGATGATCCTTTATTGGGTTACATCGATACCGGAGGTGGCACGAACGCGTGGCACATCGTGCTAACACTCGATGGGGAATCGATAAAGTTCCTTGTCGATACTGGCGCCAGTGTGACAGTTATGCCAAATTCTCAATTTGCTGCAAGATTTCCTAAACGCTGTTTGAAAAATCAGAATTGAAGATCTCGACTTATACAGGAGAGAAGATCAAAGTGGTTGGAAACATTTCAGTCCAAATATCCAAGAATGTCAATCTTGAAGCTCAACCATTGCTGTTACACGTTGTGGAAAGAAACGGACCTCCACTACTGGGCAGAGATTGGATTGCTGCCATGGATATCAAGTTCCAGATTCTGGCTATGCAGATGCCAGATGTGAATCATGTGACTTCGGAATTCAAGCTGCTCTTTGATGTGTCAGAGAAAGGCAAGATGAAAGGATTCAAGTCCGTGCTTAAGGCAAAAGGGGATGCTACACCAGTGTTTCAGAAGGCAAGACCTGTTCCAGTTGCCTTAAAGGACAGAGTGAGAGAAGAACTGGAAAATTTGGAAAACCAAGTAATCATTCAGAAAGTATCTTATTCTGATTGAGCATCACCCATTGTGCCAGTTGTCAAGTCCAGCGGCAAGATTCGAATTTGCGGGGATCACAAGCAAGTCAACAAAGTTATATACACAGACCCGTATCCTTTACCTCTCATCTATGACATTCTAGCTAACCTAGCTGGCTGCAAGTACTTCTCCAAGCTTGACCTTTCACAGGCTTACCACCAGCTAGAGCTTGATGAAGAATCGCGAAAGTTCACAACCATCAACACTACGAATGGTCTCTACGTCTACCTGAGACTTCCCTTTGGTGTCAGTCCTGCTTTTGGAATATTCCAGAGATGCATGGAGGATATTTTCAGAGGCATGAGTGGTGTTTTTGCTTTCTTGGACGACATCCTCATTACTGGCAGAACTTTGGAAGAGCATGAACAGAATCTCCGGAAGGTGTTCTCGATTCTGGAGGAGAATGGTCTGCGTTTTCAAAAGGAAAAATGCGCCCTACTCGTTGATGATCTGCAGTACTTTGGGTACAGACTGACTGCTGAAAGATTACGACCTACTCAAGACAAAATTCGGGCTATTGAAGAAGCTCCGAAGCCTCACAGTGTTGCTGAATTACGTTCTGTCATTGGGTTGGTGAATTACTATGCCAGATTCATTCCCAACATGGCAGATGTCATGAATCCATTGTACAAGCTGCTGAAGAATGATTCCAAGTGGATCTGGACTGATGCACATGACAGAGCTCTGGAAACTACGAAGAACCATATTGCCAGTGAGCCAATCCTAGCTCACTATAACCAGAAATCGGAGATTGTACTTACCTGCAATGCATCTCCTGTGGGCATTGGAGCCGTCTTGGAGAAAAGAATTTCCGATGGATCTATTAAGCCGATTGCTTTCGCTTCACGTAGCTTCACTGACGCTGAAAGGTACTATGCGCAAGTGGAGCGTGAAGGACTGGCCATTATCTTCGGTGTGCAGAAGTTTTGACAGTATCTTCTTGGACGCAGATTCACTTTACGTAGCGACCAACAAGCGCTGACAACTCTGTTCAGCCCGTGCAAGAGTACATCTCAGTTGGCCTCATCGAGAATCAAGCGCTGGTCGTTGATTTTATCAGTGTACTCTTATGATATTCAGTACATCTCAACCAAGAAGAATGGCTGTGCTGATTACCTCTCTCGCTTTTTGCTACCGGGGGTGCCTACGAGACCGGGGGCTGAAGGAGAAGAAGGGCTGATGTTGACAATCGAGAAGCTGGAGCGGGTGCCTTTGCGGTCTGCCCAGGTTGCGACAGAGACTGCCAAGGTACTATCCCGAGTGCTGAAAGTTAGCCAAGCAGGTTGGCCTGATACATGCGGCGAGGAAGACTTACAACCGTATTTCAAAAAGAAAAATGAACTGTCCATTATGCAAGGATGCCTATTGTGGAATGGCAGAGTGGTTATCCCTGAAGCTTTCCGCCCAATTCTGCTACTGGATTTGCATGAAGATCATTTGGGCATTAGAAAATGAAGGCCATTGCACGGAACTACTCTTATTGGCCCAACATGGATACAGCTATAGAAGCCATGGCTGGGTCCTGTGCTCAGTGTCGTGAGCATGCCCCATTACCTCGGAAAGCCGAGCCAGCTATGTGGGACTGGCCTGCTGGGCCATGGAGGCGACTCCATATCGATTATGGCGGGTCTTTTATGGGGAGAATGTTCCTAGTGGTCATCGATGCCCACTCGAAGTGGCTTGAGGCATGTGTGGTGAATGTCTCACTGCCACATCAGCCATAACAAACTCCTGCTTGAGAAGAATTTTCGCTACCCATGGACTGCCAGAACACATAGTATCGGACAACGGTACCCAGTTTACGAGCTAACAGTTCCAAAGCTACCTCAAGATGAATGAAATCCGTCACACAACGACGGCGCCTAGCTATCCTGCGACTAATGGCTAAGCGTTACGTGGGATATTTGAAACAGCAACTGAAAAAAAAAACCATCAAAATATCCCGTTCAAAGACGAGGTGCAACAAGTGCTCTTTGCGCACAGAGTGACGCCCCATACTATGACGGGGGAAGCTCCATGCGACATCCTGATGAAGTGCAGATTGAGGACCAGGTTCAGTCTTCTTCATCCGTCTGTGGATCTCCATAGAAGAACTCTGGACCACAACCTGAGAGGTTCCCAACAACGACGCTACAAGGTTGGGGACGCAGTGTCTGTCATCGACCATCGGATGCATTCACCTAAATGGTCTGACGGAATTGTGATCAAAGTCATGATCAAGAACTACTTGGTGCGCGTTGAAAACCAAGTATGGAAAAGACATGAAGATCAACTGCGCCCTCGTTCGACTGTACCTGTGTCGGCACCAGAACTGCCGACTTCGCCTGCTGCTGTGCCGGGCCCTGCTCCTGCCTTACAGCTGCCTGTTGGTATGCTTATGGCTTGGCCTGTTGCTGACACCGTTCCGGAGCCTCGCCGTAATCCAGCAAGAGATCGTCGTGCTCCTGAACGTTTTCGTGATTTTGTGTTTCCCTTGTCTCTGATTAGAGAGGGGAAAGTGTTGTGTTGCTATATGTAAGAACGTTATGACTTTGCATTTTTGCCTTCATTAAACGGTTTATACCACAGTTATGTTAAGAGAACAAAAGACCAAAAGTTGTACTACAGGAAATCATCGTTTTCATTGACAGGCTTTTGTGATTCAAATTGGGGTGGTTTACCTGACAGGAAAAGTACTTCTGGACACTGTTTCACTCTGAATGACTCCAACTCAGGCATGGTTGTGTGGAAGTCAAAGAAGCAAAAGTGTGTAGCACTTTCATGCTGTTAAGCAGAATACTTATCCTTGGCAAATGCAGTTCGGGAAGGGATGTATCTCGGGCAGTGAGTGTTTGACATTGATGTGATCGATTCAGTTTTAAATTTTATTTTGAAGTGTGACAATCAAGGGGCGTTTGCCCTCGTGCAAAAGGCACAGGTCAGTGAGCGTTCAAAGAACATTGATGTCAAGTTTCACTTTGTTAGGCAACACGTTTCAGATAAGAGTGTTGTGTTTGAGTACCTGCCCACTCAGGATATGGTTGCAGACTGCTTATCTTAGCCTCTAGGAAGGCAATTGTTGATGAGGTTTTGCAGGCTACTTTTCAGTGTTTGAATTTTGTTGATAAGAAAATTTTAATTTTACACGTTTTTTTAAGGAAAATTTTCATTTAAAAATATTCCTTATGTCATTTTACGTGGTTTTTTTTCTCTTTTTTTTTCTTTTTTTTTTTCTTTTTTTTGTTTTTTTTTTTGTTTTTTTTTTTGTTTTTTGGTGTATTGTTGTAAGTCCGTGAACGATTTTTTTGCGCTATTGCGTGGAACTCAGCGAAGTGTAAGTCATCAAATTTCTCACATTGATAGTACATGTCATTCTGCAAGTCTGATTCAAATTTGTAGGTTGAAGGTCAAAGGTCAAGGTCACAGCGATTTTTCAAAGTTGCAAATTGGATCGCTTCTAGGTCATTCATTAATCAAGCTAGGGTCTCGCAATTGATCCAGTGCATCAATACATACAACAATGCATGGCACTATCGCTGCTCTTAGATGCACCGTTCTTGCGTAATCTTGCATAATAGTAATTGCGACTTTTTTAATGCAAATATCTCGGTTGTTAAGCAGGTTGTAGCATTGAAATTTGCAGAGTATGTTGCTAGTATAGCCATCTTACAATAAAATTATGAGTTTAAATGAGGTTGCACTAAGGTCAAGGTCATAGCAGTAATTAAAACATTTAATTGCATAAATTGGATGATTATTACGAATTTTGTCAATTTTGTAACTTTTATGAGTTGAGTAAACCGTGTTCTGTAGAGTCTTCAAAAAAATTAGGATTTTTCAGAATATTAGTTTGTTTTTTGTTAAAATGCATTTTAGGCAACACTTGGCCAATTTCGTCATTTTGGTATTCCGATGAACAAAGTTTGGTACTGAATATTTTTAATTTGCTTATGTCTGTCAATGAGTAAGTTGCATTTATTAATAAGGCAAGTTATTCTGGACTACCACTAAAAGTTCGAAGGTCAAAGGTCAAAGTGATTTTTCAAAGTTTCAAATTAGATTGATTCTAGCTCATTATTAAGCTAGCGTCTTGCGATATACATCAAACGATTCAGTGTGTTGACATAAACAACAATGCATATTGCTGGTACTGCTCTGAGATGCACCTTTCTAGCGTAATCTTGCATAATAGCAATTACGACTTTTTGATACGTTGATAACTAGTAAGTTATGCCAGTTATAGAGTTGAAATTAACAGAGTATATTGCTAGTATGGGCATCTTACGTAATTATAAATTTAAATGAGGTTGCACCAAGGTCAAGGTCATTGTAGTAATTAAAGCATTTAATTGCATAAATTGATGATTATTTCGAATTTTGTGAATTTTGTAACTTTTCTGAGTTGCGTACAACGTGTGTTGTCAAGTCTTGGAAGGAAATGTGATAATTCAGAATATTTGTGTTTTTTCAGTCGAAACACATATTAGGCAACACTTACCCAATTTCATCGCTTCGGTATTCTGTTGAACAAAGTTTGGTACTGAATATTTTGAATTTGCTCATGTCTGTCAATTAGTAAGTTGCACGTATTAATGAAGTAATTTATTTCGGATTAAAACTGAAAGTTCAAAGGTCAAAGGTTGAAGGTCAAGGTCACAGGGATTTTTCAAAGTTTAAAATTTGATCCCTACTAGCTCATTCACTAGTTATGCTAGAGACTTGTAACTGACATTAAATGATTCAGTGCGTAGATATGTGAAATAATGCTCAGAAGTATTACTGCTTCTAGATGCACCTTTCTTGCGTAATCTTGCATAATAGCAATTAAGACTTATTCAAATGTTGATACCTCTGCCGTTATGCGAAATGTAGTCTTGAAAATTACATAGTATCTATCTAGCATATACAGCAAACAAAATGCCAATTTGTAATCAGGTTGCTCTAAGATCAAGGTAATTATGGTAATTAAAGCATTTAATTGCTTTACCGATAACTAATATGAAATTTGAGTTTTTGCTTCTCACAAGTTGGTGGGACAAGTGATTCTGAGAGTTCCAAAAAAAATTGTAGGTCGAAGGCCAAAGGTCAAGGTCACACTGATTTATCAAAGTTTCAAATTGGATCTCTTCTAGCTCATATCGCTGCCAGCCATTTCATTAATTATTGTACATTAATGACTTCTTTCAAAATTTTCCTTGATCACATCTCTGAGTGATTTCTTGGTTTTTTTCGTTTTTTTTCGTTTTTTTTCCGTTTTTTTTTTTTTTTTGGAGGATTTTGTTGTTGCTGTTGCAACATAGGGAGAGAGAGAACTGGTTAAAAATGGACTTTGAGTCGTTATTTGATGCACCAAAAATGATTCCTATGCCTGGCCCACACAAGGAATATCATCACTAACGATTTTGCGGGAGATATATTGCTAATTAGGCGTGACGTCAGAGGCTGTCATGAAACACCGAGTTCCCCATCTTTTACAATGGGCCTCGTTATATCAGCGTGTCCTGCGACTAAACCCCTGGATATTTTTTTATTTTCTTTTCGGAAATAGATAGAATAATCATTTTGCCACCAGTCAGGCGCGAAAAAAAATATTTTCGCTATTTTTCTTATTTTAACAAGCGATTTTCTAGGACACCTACCATGGTTCCAGTAAAAAGGTCAGCCAGAGTGCGCCACGCATGCGCAATACTGACGCTTTCGTTTCGTAAACAACAAAGATGTCCTTTTATGGCGAAGATGATCTGCTCTGATTGGCTGAAATCGATAGCTTCACGAGGGCAACGGGACCAATCACGGCAAGCCCTCAGCTGACGTTTGCCTCCTATACTTCGTAATGGAAGCCATTCTCCCATAGGCGCAATGCTAACCCCGATATTCGGAATGCATTATTTCCTTACGCTTGCATCCATGCATGGTGTTTTTGGCACGGAATGCTATCAATTGGTGCTATGAGTCAATAGAACATCACTTAAAATTTAGTTCCCCATCCCTCACATCTTAATTAAAATGTGCTGATGTTTAGAAAAAATGTCTACATTTGAGGGGTTGTGTTGGGTTAAGACTACAAGTGCGTTATGAGTTCGTTGTAGTTTCATCATAAATCTTTCATTTGCAAATGTAACATATTTTAACCAAAGAAAGGGGGTGAGTTGTGCCTTTTTCAATTATAATTATTTCTTAAAGCCGAGATAAAGTTATCGTAGAACTAGCTCCCCAAGTGTATAAAAAAAATGAGGCGCAAATATATTATACAAATAATTATGTTTATTCAATTTGTAATGAAATCTGATGAATGTACAAAATGATGAATTATATAAATGAATTTCTGTACACTTCCCTTTTATACAATATTCAAGCTGAGATTCAGGAGAAGACGAAAATGCTGCTGCAAATAATGCTATTACATAACAATTTTGTTGAACCCATGTACACATTGTACAACCATGGCAATTAATATCAAATTACACAATTACATAATCCAAAGTTACAGCAACAAAATAGTAAGTTGAGCAAGTAGCCAAAAACGCAAAGTCTCAAATCAGATATGAAATAAATCAAAGAAACTGAAAGAAATAAAGAGACCAAGATATGCCACACTGTACCATCACACAAAGCATCACACATCACAGATAGCAATAACCCACAAAATTGGCCCCGGAAGATTGAAAATTCCTAATCGCGTCTTCTTCACCTGGCGGCTGGGGCTGCTGAAGCCACATCGTCATGACGACCAAACCAATCAAACATAGCACCCAGCGCCCAACTGATTTCGTTGCCCTCAATCCGCTTCCTCAGCTGAAATCGTGGCACGATATGACATGCAATGATCCGAAATGATGGCGTACCGTGACTTCCGTTGCGGCGTTGAAGCCAAATCCGTCCTGCAGCAGAGAGGAGATGAAGCAGAGGTCCATGCAGTGCCACGGCGTCTGAGGGTTTGGATTGCCACACTCTGCACCACATGCGCATGTTAACCACGCTTTCATTCACCCAATTAACAAACCTCTGACAGCAGAATCAATGTAGTCCTGCACCTTTAATCGGCCCCCTTCGGTAGCGTCTGCAATTTATCACTTGAATAAACATCGTTTTTTTCCCTTATATCATTTTTCCTCACTTACCGATCAGTTTCGAATCCACAGCCCGGTCGTAATAGTAGGAGATGATCCAGAATGGGCGAGTGTTTACCTCTTCTATTTTATGGATATTTTCACTGACGACGACTGCTTTGGCCAGCGCTGAACACTCGTCGTACCGAGAAGATTCTGGCTCAGAACCCCTGATAACCGGAAAAGGAAATTTTTTTTTTTTTTTCTTTTTTTAATAACCGACTTGATGGTGAATTCTTTATTGTTGAATTTGAGTTTATCTTCCCCCTCAGGCGTGAAACAGACTGATGAGAAGGATGATTCTGGAATTAAGAAGAAATGAGAAGAGAAGCAGGAAGGCAGACGAGATTTCTCACCGGAGTCTTCGCCTTTTCCTCCGATAATTTTATACCTTCCCGCCATCAGTCCCAGTGGATAGCTGGAGGAATCCCCGTTTAATCAGCTCCGAATGAGTTCTAACCAGCCACTAACCTATGTGTGTATAATTTGTGCGTTTTGCCGAAGATATCCGTGTTTACAAGGTACTCCACGGGAGCGCTACTGAGGGTGACCTTGGAGGAAGGAATGAAGGTCACCTGCGTTGACCCCCCTCCGAGATCCATCACACCCACCATGCGGTCAGCATCACCCAAGACATCTGTGAAGTGCTCAGGTTTAATCAAAATGAAATAGCCGGAAGATTGGGAGTAACACGCCATTTGCACGCAGATAGTTGTATGTAAGTTTTTTTTAGGGCAAATATTTGTATCTGTAATCCGTCGGATATTGGGTGTATTCAGTACGGATAGTAAAACACAGATAGTGTAAAATTGAAGTGTCTGTTTCCAGCGCACAGTAAGCGTAGCGCACAGCCATTCCGCACACAAGCGCTGCTCACTGAAGCTGAGCGATGTCAATTACAAGATAACACGATGTCAACAATGCGCTAATTCTGATTTGTTTTAAATAAACACAATTCTATGCCCTTGAATCTCTTCAGTCATCATGCAAAAGTGACATAATCACACGTTGACTATCTCCTTTAGTGCTTATTTTTCAACATATGACAGCTTTGTCAATTGCAGTTTTCGTGTGAACCACAAACAGAACTAAATTTAACCCCTTTCTCGACCTGGAACCATGTTTGAAATTGATCAGACATGTACAGTTAATATAGACTAGTACATGTACTTGGCGATCTAGCGACTTGAATTATTTCAAACTTTCTATAGAACAATTGCCATGCACTGACTTACGCCTCACGAAGTTACTAAGTTTGTACATTTCCAAATCATGTTTGTTAATAGTGTACAATGTAGCACCAAGTGCACATTACTGTCCTTACTTCTTGGGTATATTTCATCCTTATTATGGCTTACGATTAATTTGGAAATTAGAATTCAGTCTAAGAGTCGGAGCACTGGCCACTTTTTGTTATTGGTCATTGGGGCTAATGAGACCAAACTATACCTGATCACTTCTTGCTCAGATACGGACAGATTAAATAGTAAAAAAAATACAATATTAATAAATAAATAAAAAAAAAAAAAAAATAAAATTAGTTTTTATCTAAATTGTTTTAATTTAATTCTAAAATAAAGGCAATTTGAGTAGATTGAGGTTCTTGGTCTTTCTTTTGATCATTTCAAGGGATGACCTTGGGTATATTAGCAAAAAATGTTGGATATTTCTAGCTCGAGAGTTCAAAGATCAATAATTCATGACTGAACACATTATGTAATCTAAATGAAATGATTAAACTCACTTGCAAGGAAGTTGACAGAGAACCAGGAGAATTTTCCCTCGTCGACCCCTTCCATAATCTGCACGCTGTCAGAGGATTTCTTGAACTCATATTTATCAAACAGCAATTTCACCTGCGATGAAGTGAATCAAATAAACAAATCAATTATTGTGAGAGATACACACTTCATTCAGCAGAGCTTCCGACTGTGTTGAAGGCAGAGCACGCAGACCAGCAGTGGCCTTGAGAGCGACCCACGTCTCAGCGCGTTGCTTCTCAGGAATAACGCGGTTCGCAATCTCCAAAAGTTCAACGAGACTTTTGGCTCCCTGATGCAAATCAAAATAAACTAAGAACAATGGAGATTGAACAGCAAACCTTTTCAGGGGTCTCAGCAAAACTGGAAAGTCCTGGTTTGATTTCTTCAAAAGCTTCCCGGAGGTACTTGGGAGGTTTTCCTGAAATGGAATAAGAGACATGAAATTATGAATAATTGAGAAAGAAAATTTGCTAACCTTCGCCCTGATCAACAAATTCAAAGACATGAATTCTGCTGCCGGTGCTTCCAGCATCAAACATTATACCATAGAACTTCTTCTCAGAGTCTAAGTCAGAGTTACTGGTGATCCATTCGCCAGTGATTGAGGAGTCTTCGGGAAGAGTCGCTCGCTGTGGCCAGGAGAAGGCGCCACTGTATCCAGAGAAGATCAACACGACAACCAACAGTACTACGATGATGAAGCCAAGCAGCTTGCCCTGGGAGTCCCTGGGGCGATTGCGCGATGAGATTTGAGTGTACATGAAGACAGCAAGGAACACGGCAGCGATGAGAGGAAGGAAGGCGATTAAAGGCATTCTGTCCCGCTTCGCTGCAGTAACTGAAATATGGAAGACATTTTGTTTAGCAATATACTGTACATTTGATCATTATACTCATACCATTTAAATTAAATTACAACAGATGACCAATAATATGAATAAACTAATTTACTAATCATTCCAATTTCATTCATCAATCATTCAACCAATGGAGCAGGAAGCTGAGCCTCGACATTGACAAATTTATTGATGATGTTAAATTTTATTATTCTAGATTATGTTAAATTTCAATAAATTTGTCATCAATCATCTGATCATTCAATCAATGGAGCAGGAAGTTTTTGTCAGCTGTCTTATCAGGTCGAGGCGGACCGTTGTTCGACGTACGTACCTAAATCAACGTACGTACCTAGAAGTAGGTACGGGTGTACCTAGATCGTAGTACGCTCCACATTGCAGCTTAAAACTATACATATTCATCTTTTTCTCATGAATATTGATGCCATGTAAATTAGAAAAACATTCCCTGGGAAGCCCTGAGCTATATTTAGTCGATTATGTAACTTTGCTCTACTTCCTGCCTCTCCAATCGAGACACTCAGCCCTCAAAAGCTGCCTGTCCATTACATGTACTGCAGGTAAATTGACATAGGGAGAGAACTAAAGGGTGTAAAATGGGTTTTGAAATACCAAATTGTGCATGAACCATCCCTCTATCCACCTGACTTGGTCCCTTAAGGATTCTATGTGGCGAACAAATTATATTTGACAATGAAGAGGGGAGGGGGTAGGGAGTACCTAGATCAACGTACGCTGGCATACCTAGATCGTAGTATGGTCGACTATAAGCCATTGAATGATGGTGTGTATACTAAAGGCATATTTATCTTCCTAAATGTGCATATACTACTATAAACAACTAAACAGATTGTCTCATTAAATTTATTATTTGCTATGTGGTCGTGAGATGCATGGTGATGGCACCCAACAAACTTACAAAGCAACATTTATTTGGATTTCAGATGTTGTACACTGTATTTCGCCATTCAAATGAAATGATTATAGTGATATCTTAAATGCATGGGCGGCGATTTGGCAACATTTGTAAGACAAACCACTGACTCTGGAATAAACTTATAATTTGTGTCAAGTACATAAATATACATATACATATTATTTACAGGGCTCAAAATCAGATTCAACAATTCATTTAAGAATTCATTTCAGTTACGACTAACAAAGCATCACTTAGGTAAGTAGCTGCGGTAAGCCTTACAATTGTTCCAGTTCCATCTGTTCAGAATTGTGTTGCCAGTTGGCTTTGATTCTCATTCCATCAATACTTACCCATCCATGCTAATTTGTTATTTCGTTCTAGTATCCACTTCTGTTCTGTAGTTAAGTTTTCTTCTCTCCGACTAACCACAGGTGACAGAAAATGTTTAGGAAGTATGTGCCCATTCAGGCCTGAGGATCCAACAATATAACATGGATATCCCAATTCCAACATGAAACTTATCACATGTAATGCATTTAGCTCTTTTTTTTTCTGGTAGCAACTATGTAAATCATTTATACCTAGATTTCATGCATTCGTATGAAATAATGGACATTGAAGTATAGTGTACATGTATTATGATTGATGAATTATATAATACATGTTAACAAATTATAACAATTAATTTAGTGTGAGGTATTCTTCATGCTAATGCAGGAAGAGGTTTCTCCATCTACCAAGGTTGAAGAGAAGATGCTTACCAGTGCTTCCTGCAGCAACAGCAGCCAACGTTCAATGGATGAATGCACACATGTAGATTTCTCACAACTTATCCAAGAAGCAGCAGACAATATGATTTGTCCAAATAAATATACGCCATGCTTTCTGTGTTCATTTTATTTTACTACCCAATGTAAATGTACATACATACAAAGCATACTTATACAGTCATTTACTTTAGAGAATAGATGAATCGAAGATGTTAA